>CAOLHI010002098.1:0-292022 GCA_948474755.1 Ctenosaura bakeri | reverse complement strand
AAAGGACCCCAGACGTGAGAGCCTCTCACCGGAGGCTGCTCGTGCAATCCCTGCACCCCAGTGCTGGAAGACGGTAAGGTGTGGAAAGGGCCATAGGCTTGTCATAAGTCAGAAATGAAATGAGTAAAAGACACACAACAACAACGAGAACAGCAGCAGCAGCAGCAACAACATATATTTATGTCACATTTCCTTTAGAGTTTCCATTTATTTTTGTAAAATTTACTAAATTTTGCCAATTTGGTCAAATTTAGGACAAAATTGTAAAAAAGAAAGGAAACTATGTCCAGAGGAAGAGGGCACAAAAATGGACAGACTTGACAATGCCAAAGAAAAATGTTCAGCCCATTCAAGGAGGAAGGCCACCTGAGTATACATTCCTCAATGAACCCCACACAAATATTGGAAATCCTCACAGGACACTGTGAGGAAGCCATCAGTTGTCAAGTATGAATCCAGTTTTTTTAAAAAAAATCCCATTCCTAAGGTCATTTCTGCCCTACACTGTTATAGTGCTATAATTCCACTTTCCACATCCTGTGGAATTCTGGGGTTTGTAGTTTCCTGAGGCCAAAGAACTCTCTGGCTGAGAATTGTAAGGGCCCCTCCCTAAACTGGAAACCCCAGGATTCCATAGGATGTTGAAAGTAGAATAAGAGCACTATAACAGTATAGTGCAGAAATGTCCTAAGCCTCTGATTCTTCAGGGGAATATGACTTAGATGCACAGAGGCAGAGCAAGCAGTACCAATCTGTGCTGCAAACATTTTAAAGGTAATCAGATATATGACTGTTCATGTAGGCAAGCTAAAGGTGAATCTCTGTATTCAGGCCACTATACCCCAGATAACTAGACTCTTGAGACAAACATCAATCTATTTGAAGCAGACCCTTTCAGCGACCTATCTGTTGTCATCCAGTTGGCCACTGGAGACAGGTGGACTAGATGGACCTTTATGATCACCCACAGAACAAATCAAGCCTGAACTCTTGCTGATGCACAGATGATTAACTGATACTGTTGTACTTTGGACATTATAGTCATTGTAAAAGACAGCAATACTTGGTAAAGTGTAGGTAATGAAAACAAAGAGACCACACTACAAGCAGATTGATTTAATTAAGGAAGCCACTGACCTGCATTTGTAAGACCTGAACAGGGCAGCAGATGAGCAGGGCTCTTAGAGATCTCTCATTCATAGGGTCTCCATAAGTCCTAGTCAACCTGACAGCTCCCTGTCTCCTTCAATTCCATATACACCTTGAATTTCATATACGTACCCTATATTTTTAAATCAGACTGTCCCAAATATATGCTATAAATTTGTGACAATCCAATGGTAAAATAATTAGGATTTCCCCTGCCCCACCCCCAAAGTGATTTTCATGTGCATTACATAGCCTATATTTTAAATTGGACCATCCAAAGCCTATCTTCCAAATTTGGTGAAACGTGGTAACAAACAAGTAAATGCAGGAACTCAGTTTTATTTGTATGGATGACTGCAGCTGGGATGCTTAAGAGATGTGTGATCATTTCTATATTCACTGGCAGAAACAACAATCTCACATGACAAAATAGTATTAACAGATAGTAAACAAATAATACTAACAGATCGAACAGTAAAATGCAACCTGTCATTTCCTTTGATTGATCAAGGACTAACTTCCAGAACTGTGTTATCTCAGCAAACGTCCAGGATATGTTCAGGAAACTAGAAATATTTCTTCTAGCTAAAGCAAATAAAAAGCACAAGTTTTTGTCCAAAACAAACCATTCATAAAACAGCTATCTCTCTCCCTTACACAGATGTCCAGTAGTTGGGCGAGTCAAAAATAAATTAAACAACCTTGATCATTAAGATTCATCCTAAATCCCCACTTCTACAAGAGTTATATTGGTTCCAGTGGCGGGGGAACATCAATTCCATTTCCCTGGCAGCATGTTATAATAAGAGACTTGACTAAAGGGGAAGGTGGGTTTTCTTCCCCATCTGAAACAATGCCTTTGAGACTAAAATAGGACTTTCAGCTTCAAATAATCCCAGTGGGTTTAGGCTATTAGTCTAATAGAATGCCATGAGTCAGACTAGATCTGGAAATTATAGCAACAATGTGACATCAACTAAAAACATTTTTCAAGTTATCAACTCAGAATTGTTGAAATAATGATATTACTTCTTAGCAGTTATTTTCTTTCAAATTGAAAATGCAGTGTATGGAAGGAGAGCTCTCCCTGCACCACCCAAAAACAAAAAACAAGAATTTAACCACCTTGGTAATATCTCACTTTGACTAGACCTCCTTGGTCTTCCATTGTCCCACCATACCCCCACTCTACCCTTCTGCTACCAAGGTTATTGGTATCTGTTGTCACTCTGACAACTACTCAACACCACTCCAACACTACACTGACCTTCTGTCCATTCCCAAGTTTTCCATGATGCTATCTCATTGTTTTTGTGCAATGCATCAATATCTATCTCCACTAACATCTCTGTCATTGTCAATTATCCAAAGACCTCTTTCTATCTCTCAAAAGACTCTGATACCCATACATAGCAGCACACAACCAACTAGCCACAACCCTCCCTGTGTTGTCGAAGGCTTGTTTTGGATGAATCACCACAACCAATGTCTGTTGCCTGAAATTCATCAACACTTTTGGCAGTGCAGTTTTTAAAGAGAGAGAGAGAGAGAAAGTAGACAAAGGCCACTTCTGCACTAGACTGTTATGGTACTATTATTCCACTTTCAACATCCTATGGAATCCTGGGATTTGCAATTTAGGGAGGGGCTTTTGAGGCCCCTCCCTAAACTGCAAACCCCAGGATTCCATAGAATGTTGAAAGTGTAATAACAGTACTATAACAGTCTAGTGCGGAAATGGACAAAAAGAAAACATTTAAGATTATTGTACCAGTGGAATATATCCAGACAGCAGAACACAGCAAGCAATATTTAGCTAAATCTATGCACTTAGTCAGTATCATTACTATTTATACATAAAAGGCTGTAGCACAAGGAAATCACCCATATTTTGTGTTGTTCCATTTCCATGGTATTGTAGGCAACGTCTTCTCTCATGTATCTCTCCCATACCACACAAAGAGAATTCTTGTTATATGGCATGGAAATGCTGTTATTTGAGATGTACAAGCCCAGTCCTTCTCAGAAACATTTTAGCAGGGTGTTAAGGGTCACCCCAGCTCTTCAAACCCCCTTAAGCTGTAGAGGGGTCTGCAGGGAGGGTACCAGGTAGCTAGTTGACTAGAAAGATCACAAGGCCTCAGGTGCAACTCCTCAGGGTAGAGGAGAGAGAAATACCTCAGGAGCAGAAGCATGGGGAGGAAGGTCAGGTCAAGATATGGCTCATAGCTGTGAACCTTTGGCAGATGAAAACCAGGATGTATATGGTCAAGGAACATCAGAGTGTGGTCAAGATGGCAAAAGTTAGTAATAAGGAAGAATATAGAAGCAAGAAGAAGCTGCAACAGTTTGGTTTTGCCAGAGCCTAATGGGAAGGGCAAGACTCCATCTCCTCCTCTTCTCTCCCCCTGCTGAGTGAATTGAGTGCAAACTGCTATGACATCAGTTTTCAGTACTTGAAGTGGGATGAGGAGATGTTTCAAAAGCAGCTGAAAAAGTGAGACAACAGAGTATTTATTGGGATTGTCTGTGCCAAATTGGGACAGTTGGAAGGCATGGTGTCTTCCACTACAGTTCAGATCCAGATATTGAAGGCCCCCTAAGCAGAGGACTGGGGGGCTTGGGGAGAGAAGGAAGTGGCTAAATAGGAGAAGATGTTCAGCCGCTCTCCCTACAACACAGGCAAAACCAAGCTAGAAGTCTTCATAGGGCGACATGACAAGGGAGAGTTTGGACAGTCAGAGTCTGACTAAGTAGACTACCTTATCTGTGGTGATGCAGGAGTAAGCCCAAGGGAGGGAACTTGGTATACTGACCTCAATCCCAGGAGTGCTATACTAGGGCATCAGATTGTTCATATCAGCTCTACACCCAGTATAGTCACTGTGCCTAGCTTCTGCAAGTCAGCTTCTGAGGGACAAACCCTAGGGCCTGACTCTGCCTTACCTGGGCTGAGTCCTAACTGGGCACAAAGTTTTCCAAGTTTTCCATGGCATTATCTGTCTGTTCTTGTGCAATACATCAGTATCCTGACTGGACTGGCCCCTACCTGAACAGTAGTCCTGCAATCTTTCAGTGTACTCCTGCACTTCATCTTGAAGCCATGCGTCTGTCTGAGGGGCCTGAACATGAGCAACTTTCCTAGTCTTGGAGCCAGAGCATGGAAAGATTGACCGGCAGGAATGGCAGTCTTGAAGGCCAGTTCATGGAGTTCAAGAACTAGATCCAGAAATACTGTATCACCTGTGTGGGTTCAGTTCCACAGACAACAATACTTGCCTCAGGCAGCCACCCAGGAAGCTGGACTTGGAACTGCATGGAACTTTCCCCTGCAGAGTGGCTCATTCTACAGGAGCCATAGGCAAGAGGACTCAAAAGGACAGACAGTAAATGGTGAGCTGACAATGTTTACAGTGTGCACTTTCCTGGGTCGGGGTGGGAAAGACAAGAGGCATAGAATTATTTGGATAGATCTTTGTGTGTCTTCCATTCCACACTGAGAGGTTCTTTGGAAGCATTACATATGACTAGTTGTTTCAGGTATAATATAATGAACTGTTTTCATTCACTAATATGCCATACAAGAGCACTGCAGTTTGAAAGAATAAACTCCAAAGACTCTTCACAGATGCATTCTCCATGGATGTACAGAACTAGGTGCACAGTTCTCTGGATCCAAACTACATCCCTGAAAAATTCCTTTCCACACTGTTTTCATTCTCAATATCCTACCTTTTCTATTTCTCTGTGGTTTTGTTGCAACATGTATGCTCTGCACACAGTTCAATCCCCAGCACTTCCAGGAGCAAAACTGAGCAACAGCAATAAGTGAGGTCTTGGGAAACCTCTACCAATCACAGCAAATCCCAGTGGGGCAGATACACAAGTCTGCACACAAGTTCATAGGTTCATACCTGCATAGGCACACATGTGTAGTCATTTTTGTGTGAATGCTGATATTTTGCAAATATATGAAAACAACTGCATTAATGTCATGGTCAGCATTCACAAGCCTAGGTCTCAAAAAAGAAAGGAAAGCTATGTTCAGACATTCACAACATTCTGTTGGGATTGTCAGTATTCACTTGTGAATGACAACATTCACCAGACTTTGGAAAAAGTAGTCCAAAATATGTTTATATGGTTAAAGAAGTTAAGACACGAAACCATGTTTTGTGTTCCAGGCATACAGGAATATCCCTTCTTCCCTTCATTTCCTGTGAACCTCAGATGCTGTTCTTGAACAGCTGTACCCAGGACCCAAGTAATATCCCAAGCAATACAAATACAGAAAGAAAGCAGTACTGCCTTCTTCTACTGCTTTTGTTCACAGCTATTGTCTTCCGCTTTCTTTTAGACCATTCTTTACAACATCTCAGGCAAGAAAGACGCAGATCCAGAATATAACATTGTCATTTTTCCCCCCATATGACTTTTAAACATCTAATAAAGAAGCTGGTTGGCTTTGAAAGCTGGCATAAACAATTTTTATGCCTTGTGGCAGGCCCAAAAAATTATCATCACAATATATTCTTTAGTTTCACAAGTCTGGATTTGTGCAAACTTGGGTTGGTAACCTAAGTTCAAATCATGGTTTTGGAGCCCAATTGAGTAGCTTCTTGCAAACCATTGTTTGTGGGATGCTATCTTTTAAACTATCGTGGCATTTATTTACTCATTTATGTTTGCAGGCTGCTATTATGTCTGAATTATCAAGGTTAAAGAGAACCTTCATTTGCCTGCTCAATGTGCTATGATCCAGGTATATTGTGTAGCATCCTCCATGTTAAACCACCAGCGGTGGCATATGCTTTGCTTTCTGCTTCTCATAAGTGCAGTAGGAGAAGAAACTGTGAAACAGAAAAAATTGCTCCACTATCTTTGGAATTTACAACATATGCCCTTTTTCCTTATGCCTCTCACTTCGCCTATCTACTCCTACCCAAGTCTAGCTTTTGCTTTGTCTGTGGGAAGCATGAGTCACAGAGAACATGACAAGTGCCATCTTTGAAGGAACTCCTTGTGGCATTCATGTTCCTGATGAGAGAATAATTTTTTTAAAAAAAATTGGCTGAGATGATAGAAACTATGCCTATAACAGTCGAAATAACATTAGTGCTAAATCTGTTTTTTTTTCTTTATCTTTTGTCAATTTTCTCCCTCAGTTTACTGATCGCTTTATCAATCAATACTGCAAAGTAACAAAAAAAAATTTGCTTAAACATTAAATAATCACTTAAATTATTGAATAGTTATTTAATTATTACTTTAGTTAAGACTTAAATTGTTATTCACTGAGGCTAAAGTTCCACTTCTTTGCACCCTCAGTAGGAAAGTCAATTTCTCACCAACTCTTTCAGTTTCTTAGAGTTGCTTGAGGAATCTGATTTTTTTTTAATTCCTATGCAAAATAGACTAATTTCCTCTTGGATAGGGTTGAGGGAGAAATTCATTTGCTCTACTGTTCTTCAGTGAACAACTTAATTTGCAGTTCTCAGACTAATAAATGAATAGCAATGCCATCATGCTTACCCTTCCCATTTCTACAAGATTTTGTGATGCAATTATCAGATCAGATGTTGCAGACAAAAATATGCATGTTATGGAAAGTTGTGTATATAAAAGTATGAATATTAGGAAAGTTGCTTACAGCAATGTGTAATTTAGAGACAAATTGGTATGGAAGTCAATGCAAATTATTTATGAGTGGCAGTTTTTTAATGCCAGGATTCAGCAACATGCTTTTTCATGCCAGGATCCAGCGACACACTTTTTCTGGTTCCAACTGCATTTGGAAGAATTGCAGGGGAAATAGTCTCACCTTCCTGTATACTCTGTAAACCTGTTCCAGAGCCTTGGGAAATCTCTAGCGGGCTGTACCAGGAGAGGGAAGGGAAGAATGTCCCTGTACTTTTAGCAGTGAATACTGAAGTA
This sequence comes from Ctenosaura bakeri, assembly GCA_948474755.1. Lineage (NCBI taxonomy): Eukaryota > Metazoa > Chordata > Lepidosauria > Squamata > Iguanidae > Ctenosaura > Ctenosaura bakeri. The sequence continues at coordinate 284,939 of CAOLHI010002098.1, read as the reverse complement.
CATCATTGGTCTTAATTTTCAAACTGATGAGTGGAATGGATTTATGATTGAATATTATGTGAAGCTAACAGAAACCATAAATTGACTATGCATCCTCCCTCTTGGACTAATATGTAGACCAGAATTTAGCTGTCTGCATGATTTCATGCTTCGTTGAATATTGCCACATAGTTATCAGCAGTTTAAGCATATTAAAATAATATATAAATACAAATTCAGATGTATTTGATTGACTGAAAGGTTGTTACAGTCTATAGACTGAAGTTAAAATTATTATTAGAATTAGAGAAGGGAGAGAGGGATGGAGAGAGAGATTTAAATGCATACTTTTAGGTAGATATTATTAATACAGAAACAGAATGGATTTGTGGACAAAGGCGAAGAAAATTGCACAGACCAGAAATAAACATTAATATATCCCTACAATTTCTGAAATAGATGCAAAACAAAGCTGCTTTGAAAACAAGCCTAGCTGTCTCTCATTTTCTATCCAAAAACCATCTCTAATTCTTTATGCAGAAGGCTTCAGGCTAGCTAATTGAGAAATGATAAATGCACAGATCATCATGAACTAAATCCTCATTTAGTTTCTATATAAAAAAGAGGAGATTCTCTCTCTATACCCAGCAATGAGGAAGAAAACCTGAAGTCCCAACTCTTCTGTCCACTTTATTAATGCCAACCTTGCTATGTTTTGGAAATAATATTTGTTCTCATTACATAGGTCTTCAGTGAATCAAGTGATGAGTTATCAAAGAATTCCAAAGATCAAGTTCTAGGTCAGCGATGAAATTCATGCCAACTGGAGCAGAAGCGAAATGCAGCCTCTGAAAAAAAAAAACTCTTCTCCCACAGTTCATTTCTCTATCATTATTAATTTGTTTGTAGCTGTAAATGAGAGGTGCTCATAAATCCCAGAATGCTCTTGCATGAAATGAACTAATGTAGCTTTCAATTACATGGTTGCCACTTAAATTTCTCTCATTAGCACCATATATTTAAAGGACTTTTATAGAGCATCATAAGACTGAGGATGATGGGTATCATTTCTTCTTGCATTTAGCAACAAAGGAGATTCATCTGCAATGTAATACATCATCTAATTGATGTCACCATGATATTAAATTTTAGCTAATTTGGCACATCTTTCCTAAGGAGATGTCATTTGAGGACCTGAAGATAATTCAGACTGCTAACTAATTCAATTTTTTCCAACTGGCATACTTTAAAAGTGTTTCTTGCACATGCTCCAAGTGTTTTGATTTGCACTGCACATTTTGCAAGGATTTCTCCTATCTTCACCATGTAGCACAGGTTTCTTCTTTGGAAGAAGCTGCCCAGTCAGTCAAAGGTCAGTAAATGCAGAATACCAGGAGATCTGGCTGACAGAGAACACTGTCAAAATTAAATGGTGCTTCAGCACTGGATAAGCGTCAGCTGAGCAGCTTTTGAGTTGGTGTTGCTGTGCCAACCTTTCCTGGCCTGACATGAGGGACCTAGTCCATAGCAGTTGAGGAATCAGGTAACCACCTCAGGCCTAAGGACAATTGTGGGCATGATTCCAGATGGCACTGCACCTTTGGGTCTGGATTTCCAAATGCACAACACTTTGGGCCTTTCCACATTACACTGTTATCGTGCTGTTATTCCATTTTCAACATCCTGTGAAATTCTGGGCTTTGTAGTTTCCTGGGGCCAAAGACCTCTCTGGCTGAGAATTCTAAATGCCCCTCCCTCAACTGCAAACCCCCGGATTCCATAGGATGTTGAAAGTGGAATGTGGAATAATAGCACTACAACAGTGCAGAGCAGAAATGGCCTCAATCTTGATCTCATTGGAGATCTCCAAATCTCATCTGCATCTTCTTCTCATCTTTGTTTCACCTCAACTTGTGAGATTTCTTGCATGGAAATTTGTACTCTGACCTTGACACACAATTTTCCTAAGATGTATACTTTTCTATAGAACACATTTTCTCCAACTAACATCTGTTTGTACACATTTTTCAAAGTTATTCATTTTTGTATATAATTAAAATGGGGGAGCAGGGAGCGAGTCAGAGAGCGATCCTGACACATACAGTTTGTTCCTAATGCTGGAAATGTGAAAGACATGTGCATGCCCTTTGTTAATAGTCTTTGAATATATTAGCTTTTTTAGAAAGTTAATATAGAATTCTTTTCTTTCCTTACCCCTTAGCCAATTCAGCTTTCTGTGTCTGAGATGGTACAGTCGTTTTAAGGATCTATACTGTTTTGTTTTTCACATGGGGCATACCTTGTTCAAAAACACCCCTATATGAATATTCCTGCTTTGTGACAAAATGTTTTACTTCAAGGAGAATGATGACTTTCACACAGCAAGCAATGTCAAATTAGTGTCTCCTTTCTTGTGGTACAGTCCTATGCAAACTTGGAGGAGAGACAGACTGCTGCTAGTGGACATATACCTAAGTTCATAGAACATTCACACTTGGAAGAGTTGATTTGCTGAACATGGATAATCAAGAAAATGTGTTTTCTTAATGTGAGCTTTATGGCTTTAATCGATCTCTCCCCTCCCCCACCAAATAACCTTTGTCTAGATACTAATAAAAGAAGGAGGGAAGCCTATGGGATTTATCCCCTGCCTCCGTTAAGAGGCCATCATTACGCAGTGGGGGGGTGCAATGCCATTTTGAGCTTTAAGTACACCTGGGGATAAGCTCCAGACTTAGCCGACAATCAATCAGCTGAGGGTTTAAAATGAGACAGTAATCAATTTTTGAGCAAGATTTAAGCGCCATTGTAAAAGAGGTTTAAAATGTTTGAAGGTTAGAGCACTCTGCGGGAAAGATAAGATCTGCCACAAATCGTGCATGAATCGGTCATTACTACAGAGAGAAGGAAAATGGAATCTTTACACCCCAGACTAAATAGACCAAAAGCCTTCCCATCCTCTCAGCGTGCAGTGGAGTGGTTAAAGAGAGTAAGAAATGTGAGTCATATTTTTTCAAGAAAGAAGAACTTGCCACTTTTGAAAAAACGGCTGTCAGATAGGGTCTAGCATCCTGCTGATGATATATGCAAGCAAAAGTGTAGCTTACTTGCATGCATGTCTCATTGGACAAAGTGCAGGTCACTAGTCTCTAGCCTTGTTGTTACCCTGTTTACTGGGGGTCCTGGGAGAGACACCTAAATAACCTTACAATTACACAAGATGGGGAAATTAGTCAAGAGCACTGCTGGCACTACGAGAGGCAGGGTAATGCAGCAGGATCTTGTAACCTAATGTTTATGGGGTCAGGCCAAGTCAAGAAGCAAACCGTGTTGGAAATAAATGAATGATCTTTATTAAATACAGGCACACAATGTAAGCAACCCACGCACACAGGTAACTAAGGAAAATGAAGGTGTGAGGATGACAGCGGGATTTTCAGAGGGATCGTTGATTCGGGTGATACGAAACCTGTTCCTGAAGCCTGGAAAGAAGATAGAGAGTGATGCTGGGGTTCGATGTAGCTCAGAATGTGGAGCTGAGGGGAAGCTCACCAAGCAAAGCGGTGGCAAGGCGGTCTGGAACTCGGGAGTGATCCAAGGATGGTTTCGGAATCAGGGGTTTTTATAGAGAGAAATGTAACTGCAGGCTATTCCGTACTGGGGAAAACAATGAGTTTCGGGCGTGGGACAAAGCTTTGGAAAGGTCAAAATTTAGCACGATTGAGTTAAGTCCAAATCGACAAAGAGGTAGACAGTACGCAAATGCAGAGTGCTTCGCATTTGAGTATTCAGCTTGCCAGGGTGCCTGCTCGGGACAGGGAGTCCTTTTGTAAACAGCGTGCATACATAATGAAGGTGTTTGCAGAGAGGTCTCCTAAAGCAAGGATCTGGCTGTTTCTGGCCTGCCTGGGTGGAGAACGGAATGTCCAGCAAGCATAGCCTAGTGCTATGCTTGTCCAAGGGCCTCACAAACACGTGGAGAGGGGTGGTGGAAGAGAGCCAAATTATTGATATCAAAATGATATCTAGAGGTATCTCCAAGGAAGCCTAAACTGCAGTAACATTGTTCTCCATCCAAACCCTTCCCCTAGCTTCTGCCAAGGCTAGGCTGCTGCTGCTGCTGCTGCTGTTTAATAGTGAGCAGGGGGTGTGGCAGGCAATGCAGAGGAGGAACAAGCAGCTTATTTTGGCTCCAAGGGGAAGGGAAAGGAGGAAGTACTTCATCCAAGAGTGTGCTCTCATTTGTTCCTCCCACAGCCAACACCATCATCATCATCCCTCCTGTAAATGGCCTCCCCATTAGTCTCTTGCTTACCAGAAAAAGGCACCAGCACCATTCAAAGCCCACTCCCATGAGAGCTTGGCAGCTGCCAGAGGGAAGCAAGAACACAGAATTGTGTAGGAAAGGCCTTCCTCTGTGCCTACTCAGGGTACCAAGTCTTAGCTCCTTAACCTTCTCCCAGATGTTTGTGTTTTCATTCATTCTCTACCTTTCACAGAAAAGGCAACATTCAGACTAGGGCTGGCCTTAGAATCACAGAAACATAGAGTTGGAAGAGACCACAATGGCCATCAAGTCCAACCCCCTGCCATGCAGGAGCCAACATTCAAAGCACCCCCTGCAAATGGCCATCCAGCCTCTGCTTAAAAACCTCCAAAGAAGGTGACTCCACCACACTCTGAGGCAGCATATCCCACTGTCAAATGGCTCTGACTGTCAGGAAGTTCTTCCTGGTGTTTAGGTGAAATCTCTTTTCCTGTAGTTTGAATCTATTGCTCCATGTCCTAGCTTCTGGAGCAGCAGAAAACAAGCTTGATCCATCTTCAACATGACATCCCTTTGAATATTTAAACATGGCTATCATGTCTCCTCTTAACTTTCTTTTTGTCAGGCTAAATATACCTAGCTCCCTTAGCTTTTCCTCATAGGGTATGGCTTCCAGACCCTTTACCATTTTGGTCAACCTCCTCTGGACACATTCCAGCTTGTCAATATCCTTTCTTGAACTGTGGTGCCCAGAACTGGACACAGTATTGCAGTTGAGGTCTAACCAAAGCAGAATAAAGTGGTATTATGACTTTCCTTGATCTCGACACTATCCCCCTGTTGATGCAGCCCAGAATCTCATTGGCTTTTTTAGCTGCCACATCACCCTGTTGACTCATGTTCAGCTTGTGGTCCACAAGTGTGGTTGATGCTTCATGCAACAGATTTGAGGTGTCATAAGAAGGCAATATGTTCTTATTTACCTTATTGTTGTTCTATTTTTACTGCCAAGAAGGGAGGAAAAGGATCTTGTAGAATTTTCTTACCCAGATAGCAAAATAGTGTGATTTGCTTAAGGTGTATCTAGGTTCTGGAGTTTTGGGTGGCAGGGGTAATATTTACTGCTCTCTGTCAGGCAGCAAAATATCTTGGGCCAGCCCTATTTGGGATGGACCCTTGGATTTAGACAAAACTGCAAGAAAGCCCTACTTATTCTAAATCATATTTATTGGGATGATCATCTTATGCTGGAGAAGATGTGGGAGAACAGGATACATGTCAAAACGTTTTGAGGAACAGTATTAATGAAAATGTCTGAAATCACAAGGAAAGCATTATTTTTCCATTAAGCTTACGTACCATTGAGTGCAAGCCTATATGCGTCTACTCAGAAGTAAGTTCCACTAACATCAATGGGGCTTAATTCTAAATTAGTGTGTATAAGATATTAGCCTAAAGATCCAATCTGGAGTCAATGTTTGGGCAGAAGCACTATCTGGAGAAATATCCTTTTTGTTCAAAGTAATTGGATACGATAGCATGAGCCTGATTATTTTTTCTATTTTTATTAGAACGATGGTCTTGAATAAGCTTACAGCAAAAATGTAGTATGACACCCTTAACAGCACTATAGTTAGTTCAATGATAAAAAATGACTGTCTTTCAGAATGTTTTTCTGTTATTCTTTCTCTCTAATATGTATCAGTGTCAGTTCTTCACTGTTGCCCTTTCCCATTTTCTGATTATTGTTATTATCCGCAAAAACAAAATGTCGGGAAAAGGCATTTGAAGTCATCCACAACCCTGGGCTTTAGATGCTCAAGGCAGGACTGTTCCTTTGTATCTGGAAAGCAGAGCCATCCCATTATAGTCTTCACTTATAACTATTGGTAGTGGTTCTTCTAAAGCAGCAGGAGGCAACTTCAGAAGCTCTGTGAGCTAATTCTCCCCCACCAGGCCCACTGTGGGCCACATCATGCCCTCCCACTGAAACTGGAAGTGCCTAGAAATTATTTTCCATTTTACGAAACACTCTTTTACTCGCCCTCCCTCCCAAAAAAAACAAGAGAGGTTGAGAAACTGTTGTCTGTAGATTTAATGCAGCCTCTCCCAAGCTGTTTTGTGAACACCAGGGCTTATAAGCGGTTTGGGTTTTTTTACATTGGCCATTTCCACACAGGGCGAGGGAATCACCCCGTGCCGCTACTTACCCGGTCTTATGGCTCCCCGGTCCAGTCCAGGCTGCTCTGGAGCAGTGCCTGCTCATCGCTCCGCATTGCTCCAGCGTTGAAAATGGTGGCTTCCGATTGGTCAAGGGTCTCGACCAACCGTTGAAGCTCGCCAGCCTAAAGCCCATCCCCGGCAGATCACAGGCTCACATTGGTGCAAGCCTGCAAATCTGCACAAAGGAGCAGGCTCGCACTGGCGCGCTCCGTGCTTTTGAAAAACTGAAAGAAACAGGTTTTTCAAAAGCATGCTGGACAACCACTTGGGGTCGTTCCGGAGCAGGCTGAGGTGCGGATCTACGTTAAATAGTTTGTACCCAGTCCACTCCCAGGTGCAGACGTCCTCCCTGGAGGATGGACTACACTGTTTCAAATACCCCATGCAGAAATGGCCATTATTCCCCAATAAATAAATGCTCCTTAAAGCTCCCAAGCATCGTCTAGGAGATGGGGGAACAAGTTGGACATGTTTCCCCACACACCCCATGACATTTTTCAAACAGAAACTATCTTTTTTTCCTAGCAGAAAGTGATCTGGAAATTGATTTCCAGGTCACTTCATATTGGAAAAAAGACCCCTTAGCCTCAGTAGTACTTGCCATTCTTACCCTAAAATAATGTGGCCATTTCCGTACTACACTGTTATAGTGCTATTATTCCACTTTCAACATCCAGTGGAATCCTGGGGTTTGCAGTTTAGAGAGAAGCATTTGGAATTCTCAGCCAGAGAGCTCTTCAGCCTTAGTAAACTACAAACCCCAGAATTCCACAAGATTTGAAAGTGGAATGATAGCAGTATGACAGCGTAGTGTGGAAAGGTCCTTTGTTTAAAGGATAATTGTATCTCTGGAGTGATTCTCCATGTTTTAAAACACACTCCCCAAAAAAACCTGCAGGAACCACAAAAATGGGTGAGGAGAATGGTCCATCCTTGTTCCAAACATGAAATCATTGCTCAGCCACCAACAAAGATAAAGCAAAGGAAATAAGTGGAATGGATGAACTTCAGCTTTGCACCAAGGACCCAGAGGTTTGGACATCAAAACTAAATGGAACATATTGGCAGAGGCACACTCAGCCCATGAGGGACAGTGGGAATTACCTATTGCACCCACTACGATAATCTGCATGAGTAATTATAAATCTGTGGCCTTAATTCTATTGGTTAGTCTCAACTAGAGCAGAGAACCAGCATGGTGTAATGGTTTGAGCCTCAGACTACAACTCTGGAGACCAGGGTTTGAATCTCCACTCAAACATGGAAACCCACTGGATGACCTTGGGCAAGTCACACTCTCTCAGACTCAGAGTAAGGCAAAGGCAATCCCTTCTGAATAAATCTTGCCAAGAAAACCCCATGATGGGTTTGTCTTAGGGCTGTCATAAGTCAGAAACAACTTGAAAGCACACAGCAACAATGAAGTAGATCCACTGGATCAGTTGTTGAAAGGTTACTTAATATGTAGTCAAATCCCATTGGCTCAATGGGTCTACTCTAGTTGAGACTAGCTGTAGGATTTGGTTAGCATCTCAAACCCTTTTAGACATTATCACAACATTACCTGAAGGGGATGGGGGACATTTCTACTTGTCCCATCCTTTCTGTTATGTTTTACATATATGCAACAATATAAATGTGGAGAATTTAGAGTTAAGCTTTACGGGAAAAGGCACCTGCCTTCCAGAAGTACCATGGAAAGAAGAAACCTCTGTTATTGTTAAAATGGCTGGTTGTACTAAGAGCCTGTGGAGCTCCATGGATTTATTACACTTAATAAATAATGCAATTCTAAACTATACAGAATTCTAAATTATATATAATTCTAAATTATACAGAATAATTTTCTATGAATCTATATCTGTCACTAGAGGAAACCAGAGAACAGCTGTGAACACAATTACAGCATTGCTACAGTAGCCCTTTCCCCTTGTCAGATATTGGAAATGTTTCTTTGTGGACTATACTTCCCTGAATCCTTACTATTCACCATGTTGTATGTGGCTAAGAGAAGTGGTTGGGCAAAGCTTCCAAAGGTCAGAGATTCCCCACACCGGACTAGATGTACGGTTCAAAATGCGAGGTTGATGAGCAATTGACTGTGCCAGAAACAGAGCCAGTGATAGACCAAATTATCTTACCAACACCCCCACCAGCTGAAAGACAAGCTGAGACAGAGTTGTTGCAGCCAGCACCAAAGGAAGAAGGGGCCAGCAATGATTTAGAGGAATTAGATCCACCTTTGTCCCCCAGCCTTCAGTCACAGAGGAAATAAAAGGGAGCAGCTCAGAGGGAAGCCATTTTGGTAAGACTGAGAACACAGAACAATGATGAGAAACACCTGTTTTCCTTGGCTATATAAGTTGCTGGGCATGGCTTGCTGTTTGCTTGTAGCAAATCACTACTCAAGCTCCCACAACCTGTGTGTTCTGGCTCTCTTGATCTTCTGGATAGACCTTCAGCAGTGTTTCTACTTGATTGTTAGCACTGGATACTCCCCACTGCCTCTTCCTCTTGGGCAAGTACTACTGCTTTCCTTCCCTTGCTGGCAGATAAGCACAGACCGGAAGTTGAACTCTGATACAAAAAACCCAGAAGGTACAAGGTTGGAAAAAGTTGCCTGTAGGTCATATGTGGCCTTTGAAGTAGCATTGTGTGGCTCCTGAACCCCCCCCCCAGATGTTCCTGAAAACCCCTGGATCCCCATTGAAATTCTTATAGGCAATTTTCACCAAAAAAGAAACCAAAGAAGAAAAAAAGGGGCTCAAAGTTATCACAAAACATGGCAGTTTTCCCTCCAGAACCACTCCCAAAGACCCCCAAGTACCTTTATAATAGAAGATTGGGGGGGGGAATCTACCAAAAATTGGCTGAAAATGAAACAGGAACTGACATGGTAGTGGTACTGGTGGAACCCCCAGGCCAGTGTGGGGATGAAAAGTGACCCTGTGCTTCCACATTTGCCTGTGGCTGCTCTAAAAATACCTGACACAGCAGTGTTTCTGAAGCTAAGCCGCTTTGCCTTTGTCCACTTCCTGAACAGATGATGAAATGGAAATCCTCTAAATGCTACCTGGTGCTCCATGACGGAGGAAAGATGGAGTATATATATGCAATCAACAAAGATGCATATCACCAGACCTTTGCTTGGGGTTAAAAAAAAATGATAAAATAAAAACATGTTTAGCGTGGAATACCATTAACATGAATTTATGGATTTCTTTCTCCTTTAACTGTAGCTGCAATTTACTCAAACCTCTTCCTAATGGTGCATGACGTCATTCTACTTGCAGTCTCCTGCTAAGTGATATTTTTCTTGATATTTGCAACACTCCTACAAATGCTAGTCACTTGTGTAGAATTGAAACATCTTTAATGAAGGCAAGAATGATCACATCAATTGATTCTTTTCTTTCATTTCTTTCTTTTTTTTAAGACCCAGAGCATTTATAAATTATCTAGACAATGTTTATTATCTCCCATGATTCTGAGCTTGATGGGGCAAATATTAATGGTCATTTGGTTCCCTTTATGTTTGCATTGTTCCATCACCCACCCAAAATCAATAAGCTCACAGATGAACAATGATCAGGGAAAGCTTTCCAATACAATCTACTCCTGAAGATTCCTAGCCTCATTTTTGTTACTGCCAAAGAGGATCAATATTAATTGATGGTGCCTTGGTAGCAAAATAAATGGGTTTGGCTAGAAACATTGAGAGACATGGTACAACAGCTTCCAACATCCAGAGGTATGGTGTCTTATCTTTGAGTGGGATCTATGATCCAAAAACTGGAAATAGAAGGAACTCTTTGAGTGGCCTGACTGCCATTTTCCATCCTGCATTCTGCCCCAGACCTTGCATCATTCTGAGGTCTAAGAAGTGGGGACAGAGGAATTAGATTCTAGTTGGGACTTTGTGTTTGTGTAATCAGCCAGTTAAACAATCAGTTGGACTTTTTATCAGTTGGTGTAAGGAGTCTCCAAGAAAAAAAATCAAGAAACTGACCAGAAAATCTCTTTACTGATGACCAAAATGTTATAGAATATTTGCAAACCTGTAGGACTCTCAAGTTGGGGGGTCTTACTGTGAAACAAAAGTAGCAAACCTGGGTGCTTTTCAGAAATGTAGGGTGCGTAAGAGCAATTTCAGAATTCGAACAAACTTTTGTCATTTTTTAAGTGAGATTGTATGCATGCGATAAGGGGATGTGCACTTCATGCAAGGAGGGGGACCACGTTGTGATAAGTCTGTCTTATCTGCCACCCTGAAAATGATCCTGGAGAAAAAGCAGTATGTTTTAAAATAAATAAATAAAACATTTTAACCCCACCTGCCTTCCAAAGCTGTCCCTAGAGTGGCATGCAGTAACCCTGCAATCTTGATTAAAATCCAGGGGATATAATAAAAGGTGGGGAAGAGGGATAGGGAAAGGATAGGAGAAAAGCAGACTCAAGTTCTGGATCCTAGTTACAAAATTCTTAGAAACGACCAGCTGGAATGGGAAACATTTGAGGAGAGGAGGAGCCAAGAGTCACTGTTCTCTCAGATGAGCTGAGATAATGGCCCTGCTTCCCATTGCTGCAACCCTCTGCTGCAGCTTGATGGGATGGCTGCCGCCAGGCGACAATTGAGGGAGGGAGGATATTAACAGAGCTGAGCCCTCAGCAGAGCCAGTGGTGCATCCGTGCTTCCTGTTGCTCCCTCTGCTGTAGTCTGGTGGACTGCCAGCAGGTTGGACATAATAGATGCTGCCAGACAACAGCTCATGGAGAGAGGAGAGTGCTAAAACTGATGGAGGCACTCTACTTCTTTCCTTTGCATTGTCTAAGCCAGGCAGACTGGCTGTTGCCAAATGACAGCTAAGGGCAGAAGGGGCCTGATGGAATTGCCCTCTCTGCAGAATTTATGCTGTGATCCTGCCTCACATCTCTCTCTCTCTCTCACTGCTCCCTGATGGAATTAATTAAACTGCTATAAAATAAACATTGGTTTATGGCACAGATATCCCATCTTCCCTTAGCATCAAGGAGCTCTCAAGGGCAGATTGTTAATTATTTAAATACAATCTGATAAACACAAGATGATAGAAAAGTAATCATATGTTCACTATTCTCTTAGTGAATAGAAATGAACAGTTTTGAAGAAAGTGTGAATGCAAAAGCCATCCTCATTTTGATATGAGAGCAAAGAAAAGGAAACTTCCTCCTATCTCATGGTCTTTAATGTAATAGATTTTTGCCTAGCTACCCACTTTAATTAGTGAGCCATTATCCCAACAATGGCAGACACTCGGGGTGACAGAAGTTCATAACCAGTATGCAAAACGTATAGCTAATAAGGTCCAGCTAGATTCATCACAAAGGAGACAAATGATGTCTTGAAAGAGCAAAGAAGGAAATGAATTCAAGAATCTGTGTAAGTGACAGTCTACATCTTGAGGGATTAGCTTTACATGCTGTAATTATGAATGTGTTACACAGAGACAATTTCATTAGTACATTTGAAAAGATGGAAGAAAAGCACAAGGCAAGAAGAATTCTCTCAGTGCCTGACTATTCTAGGATGTGAGCTGAGTAAAATGCCTATTTTTAGCAGCTCTTGGAATACAGAGAAGAATTAATTTCAGAAGCTCCTGCATTTCTTGATATACCTGGTCAGCAGCTAAGAATGTACCTACTGCATAGCTTTACAGCTTCTGGAAAGGATCTTGATTCCGGAATTCTGACTAAATTTTGGGTTTGCATTTCTTTCTGATCAAGTTTTCTGTAATTTGTGCAGAAACCTTCAGCATCCTTTTGTGAAACGACTCACAAACACAGCAAGGACGGTCTGATTGATTGATAAAAAAAAATAAGGAATGTTTCTGATTTCTAAAAATCCATGCTTCGAGGCAGCAGGTATTTTAGCTGGCAAATGTGAAAACTCTCATAACAGTGTCAGAAAAAGTCATCCATGAAGATAAGGAGGGGAAAAATGGGATTTCTCATTGTGACACATAAGAAGAAGACAAGTGAGAATATGCATTCCCTACTTTAACTGTCACAGCTCCATTCTTTGGAATCGTGGCATTTGTAGTTTGGTGAAATGCTTAAAGGTCTCTGCTAGAGATTTCTAGTCTGCTAGAGAGTTCTAGACCTATAGCACTTGACCTCCCTTTGAGAGTACCGCACCAACTGGATCCAGTCGGATTCCATAGGACAGAGTCATGGCAAATTAAGTTGTAGCTGATGATGATGATGATGATTTCTTACCCACCTCTCCCTATGGATCAAGGCAGGGGACAACAATGGATTAACATACAACAGTTAAAAAAAAGGACATCAATTTAAACCGTAGTCAAAATGTGTATCATCCTAAAAGAAAAAAATATTACAAATGCCTAAAAACAGACAATGCATATTTAAAATTCAAGGTTAAAATTCACAATTTAAAATCATCAGTACAGGCCTGCCAGAAGAAATTGACACAACTACATAGTTTAGCTGCTCTCTAAGAACACTGGAAGAGTCTAAGGCCATTTCCACACTAGACTGTTATAGTGCTATTATTCCACTTTCAACATCCTATGGAATCCTGGGGTTTGCAGTTTAGGGAGGGGCATTTAGAATTCTCAGCCAGGGAGCTCTTTGGCCTCAGGAAACTACAAACCCCAGGATTCCATAGGATGTTGAATGTGGAATAATAGCACTGTAACAGTGTGGTTCAGAAATTGCCTTAGTGAATCAGTGAAAACATCTGTGTAGTCCAGTATTCCACTTACTATAAATGTGAGACAAAAGCCTCCAGACATGAAGGTCTTGGTTCACTTTCACTGTTGCTCAACCCAGAAAGACAGACTCAGAGACATAGGCCCTTTCCGCTTGGCGTTTTTAAAGCGCATTAGGTACGGTCCGTCCCTTCCTCAGGAGCCACCGTACCGCATGACGTTCTGGCCAACCAGGTGCTATCCTGACCACAGGCAGTGCTGATGTCACTTTTTTTCATTCCCTTTCACGCATCAATCGTGCGAGCCGAGGGCCTGCGGAGCTGTCATCCGGTGTGCTTCCGGGAATGACCCAGGAGTGGGTGGGGTGTGGGCAGTCCCTGCTGCCTGTCCCTCATGCAGCAACTCCCAGGGGAAGCTCCACCCAGCAGCAGGGCACCCGCTGCCCCCATCGCAGCTGGAAACACTGCAGGACACGTTGCTGCGTGAGGCCACCCTGGGGCTGACATTGCCACTCACACTCGAGACGACAGCAGCCCCCAGGGTCCAACTGACTGATATTTTTTTTAAAAAATGGTGCTGTCGTTAGCAAGTTAGCACTGTAGCACAAAGCAGCATGCCCTAAGGACTGACAGCCAGCCTAGTTCTCACAGTAGAATCAGCGAGGAGCCCCCAGAGCGAAAACCTCCCCCTCCACACCATTCCCATGGTCGTCACCCAAACAGCCAAACACCTCCAACCTTGCTAAAAATGGTGTACATGTCGGAGATTCCAGCCAACATGCCCAATACATACGTCCCCAACAACAAATGCAATGACCCACACGTCAGTAGGAAGAATGGACTGCACACACACAGGGTGGGTAACACCTGGCTGGGAAGCACGGCATGTGAAAGGCACCCCAGAGACTTAGTAGTCCACAGGGTGGAAGGAATGCCATACTGCATGGGATGCGGCAGCTGAAATGGCCACTGCGAGTCTAGGAATGTAGTGGCACCACTTCATTCTGCCGTGGGGACACCGCACCAGGATATCATTTGCAGTTCAGGGGCATCGGAAGGCAAGAACAATAGTGTACACACTGGAACTTGCCCAGAGCTGGGAGACAGAAAGGATGAAAGACCCAGAAAATCATGGACCCCCGAGAGGAAAGCCTCAGGAAGCCTGGGGCATCTAGCCCAGTGGAAACCAGGTTGACAGCACACGGGAGAGCCATGCTGTCAGATTTCAGGGGACATCATGGTGTACACAGAGCTAACCCTTTTCCTGCTGCTACAGAGACCTGGACATGGCACAATAGGGCCAAATGTCAACCAAACAGATTGCACCCAAAGATCAGGGAGAATCGCTGGAGGGCACACCCTTCTGACGGTGTGCCAATGTGGTGGGCCAATGTGGTGGGCCAATGTGGTGGGCTCACCTCCCTTCCTGAGAGGTGTGCAAACAGAGGTTGGATGGCCCTCCATCAGGAGTCTTCCTGCATGGCAGGGGTTGGACTCCATGGCCATTGTGGACCCTCCCAGCTCTAGGATGCTAAATCCCATGACTCCATGATTTCAGCCCACCCTTCCCAGCCCACTAGACAGCAGCAGATTAGTGGAATCTTCCCCGTTGGCAATGGGGCTGGCTGCTCGGGTGGAGCTGGCTGCTTGGGTGGAGATGGTGGTCACTGCCACCAGAGTGATTCCCCTCGCTTGCTGCCGCTGCCATGCCCTCCAGGCTTGGACAGCAGTGATGTTGTTCATATAGAGCTGCATGGCCTGTGTCCCAAGGAGCTCCGTCTGCTCAGGCTCCATCACAGGCCATGGGAGTGGTGGAGACAGCTACACCTTAAGCTGGGTCACAGCTGCAATCTGTCCTGTCAGTCCCTGCCTTTTCTGGTGCAGCCTGTTATGGGCAGGCTCCTGCTACTGGCCTGCCCTTGAGGCTGACGCGAGTGCCTGTTGGCAGGATCTATCGTGCCAATGTTAGCACAATAGCCAGCAAACAGATAGTAGTAGTAGTAGTAGTAGTAGTAGTAGTAGTAGTAGTAGTAGTAATAATAATAATAATAATAATAATAATAATAATAATAATAATAATAATAATAATAATACACGAACTAATCGGGGTGGTGGGGTGTGGACAGGGCAGGACCTAGGCATGGTCCAGGACACCAACGTGCGGAAAAGGCACCAGGCGGGAGCTGGTGCTCTCTCGCAAATGCCCTGTACATGCGGAATACAATAGACTCTGTACTGGGCCTCTCGCAATATTAGCAATACCGCGATGGCACCAGTTCATCATGCTATTAAGGTAAAGTGCAGAAACGGCCATATTTCTCTGAACATGGATACACCTTACAGACATCTCTCTTTCTGTTTATGGTTTTCAGGCACAAGACTGGATCCTTATGTAGCCAAACCACCATCCAGTTACAAAAGCAAGATGTCAGCCACCTTGACAGAGCTCACAGGGTTGCAGGAGACCAAAACAGGGAAATTCCCAAAGGGTGCCGAGCATGCTCAGTGACCACAGAATGCTTAAGTGTTTGCTGAGAAGGGGGCAAGGGAAAAAAGAGAGAGAGAGGAATAGAATGGAATGGGATGGGATGGGGTATTCTAAGAGAGGGCTTAGCTGGCTGAGAGAAATAAATGAAGAAATGTCCTATCTCTGCCTCAATGCATTTTTAAACGCATGGAAGTTCACATTCAAATTTGTAAACACACATTTCAAGATGAATACCCATTTGCATTCCACAAAAAGAACTTATATATCCACTTCATCCTAAAGCATGCATTTTTGTATCTGTTTAATCCTACTCTTTGAATTTTTACAAGCATTTTGGTACACCGAAAGGTATACAGTAGAGTCCCAGCTATCCGACCTGCGATTCTCCGACGCTCCGGATTAACAGACGTCACGGCTGCCTGGGGGCGTGGCTGCAGGCATTTCCGCACCCCCAGACACGCCCTGACATGCCCCCAGGCCTGCCCCGACACGCCCCCAAAAAGGCGGCCGCCACGGGGCTCCGTGTCATCCGACATTTCAGTTATCCGACCCTGCGCCTGCCGGTTTAGGTCAGATAACCAGGACTCTACTGTACTACGAAATTCAGAGAAATGAGAAGTCCAAAAGATAAATGAGTTCCACATATTAGCTCAAATTAAATCAGTTTCTTTTTTAATGATTCCTTTGAAAAACCCTGAGACATTTCTAAAGAGGATAGTGTTATATGGAATAGAAATCTTTGGGATCAAGGAATTGCTAAGGCCTTAGAGAAAGCCTTTGGAGCTGGCTTTGGCCCTGGGACTCTGTTTTCTGACTCCATGTTGAGTTTCACAGGTTATAGGAATGCTCCCAAAATACTTAGGATAAATTTTGACAACTGTGTGTGTGTGTGTGTGCGCACAAGCACACACGTATGCCCACACAGATGAGTGTATATATCTCACATAGCACTTGTACCTATCACATATCGGTCTAGCAGTCTGAAAATTCCACCTACTTCTCCCATGACGTCACTTCGAACTTGAGTCCCTGTAAAATCTCACCTCCACCTTGCAAACCATAATTTCCTATCTCAGATTTCCTTGTTTGCTCCATAGACTACTTTTAGAGGATCTCTAAATAAACCAACAAGTTCTTTAAGACTTTTTTTTTTTTAAGAACAGTTGATTTTATTTCTCTGAAACAATAAATAAAGTAAACCTTTCCTTTTTGTCTCCCCCTCCTCCCTTTTTCCTTTCCTTTTCTTTCTTTTTTTTCCCTCCTTTGTACTTGGGAAGAAAAGCATTTCTAGAAGGGTGAGATAAATGCAATCCAGCTCTGTAATGAGTCCAGTTACTCATGTGGATAGCGAACAGCACAGAGAGAGGAAAAGATTAACCGCATCAATGGGCAGAGCTTCCCTCTTGACATGAAATCAAGAAAGAGAAACATGGAAAATGGAATGGTTTTTTCTACAGCCCTTTTCACTATTTTTCATTTTGGTTTAGGGCTGTTAAGGGGCAACTAGAGCAAAGGGCTTAACTTGCTTAGCTTTAGGAACAGCCCCACTGACTGAAGGATCAACCCTTTTTCTGGAAATGGACTGGAACACCAATGACAGAAGAATGGATTGTTATGGTTGGTGGGTTAGCCCACATTGTCAAAGTAATGTGAGTTTTAAAAGACAAGCCAACCTGGGACGGGGGGATTTTTTTGGAAGATTGGAAACCACTTATAGACTTTTTGAACAATAACAAATCTAACAATGGCTATGGTTACTAATAATTCTAGTAGAATTATTTAGCTGGATCTGTGAATAATACATTTTTCCCCTGTTTGCATTACTTTGTGTTAAAATAGATAATAGATTAGATAGATAGATAGATAGATAGATAGATAGATAGATAGATAGATAGATAGATAGATGATAGATAGAGAAAAAGATCAGTTCCTTTTTGTAGCTAAATTCTGCCCAGCAGAGACCAAAGCAACAGGTAACTGCAATAAATGTCATATTTTGAATGTTCCTTTTTGTTAGTTGCGTGTGCTGCAATTGCATTACGAAAAGAACATACCTTTTGGAAAGCTGTGCCTGGCAGGAGAAAGTGTGTAGAAAAGCCACCAAAGCCTGAATGGAGCATTCAGTGTTCTCTGAAAATCTTTTTGCAAAGGTGTTTCAAATGCCAAGGAGGGTGGGCTGTTTTTGTTTTCTTTTGACTAGAACAGGGCTCTCACATTTAAAATAAGAAACACCTGTGAAAACAAATACAAGACTGATTACCTTTTGGAAAGAAGTGGAGGCAGGTGGTGAACATATCTGAACCCAGGAAAAAACAAAACAGGAAGAACAAAAATCCAACTTCAGATTGAATATTAAACTAGGAATCAGCAACAAAGGACCAAACAAACTGATTTGCTATGGGCATACATAAAGACAGAGAGAGAGAGAAAAGTTGAATGGCTGATAAAAATGAAAAAGTTAAATTAGCAACAGTAATATATTGACAAAAGGTGACAAAAGATGGCTAAGAAACTTTCTTCCACGCTCTCCTCAGGACAAAAAAATGCTGAAGCATGGTCAGATGGAAGGCCTGGTTTCTTCTTACGTTTTTCTGTTAGTCAAGAATTTATTATGGTCCACAAACCAGAAAGACAAACCAAATAAAGGCATAAGGAGTAAGGTGTGAGAAGTACATTAACAGAGAAAGAGTGGCTCAAATTGTATCAGACTATTGCTTGGATAACATTTAGATTCTTGTTTCCTTGTATTTGGGCACTATCTCTGTTTTCGTGACAGAGAAATCTCTACATTTAAGAAAATAACTTTGCCAGCCATTGGGATGATCTTCCCGGCAAGGAGTTTAAGAGAGGAAAGGAGACTCAGTCTTAGGCTATCATAAACATAACAAAAAAGCAAGACACGAGAGACTGTTTCAATTTTGTTGGGAAAACACACTTATGAGAAGAAATGTTCTTATAATGTCCTTCAAGAATAGCTGAAGGTAACATGTTACATCTCCCTAGATTGTATCTACGTTGACATTGCTACCATGGCTCCATTCTGCAGAGTCCTGGGATTTGTCATTTGGTAGTGAATCTAGAATTCTGCACTAAAGAACTGTAGTTAAGGAAGCTCTGGGACAGTCTAGGAAGGAATACTAAGCACTTTGTCAAGGTAGAGAATTTCAGTATTCCAGGGGATGGGGCCATGACAGTTAAAGTGGTATCAGACTTGTATAAGTATGGTGCTGTTACTCTTGTTGTTGCATGCCTTTGAGTAGTTTCTGACTTATGGAGACCCTAAGGCAAACCTATCATGGGGTTTTCTTGGCAAGATTTGTTTAGAGAAGATTTGCTTTTGCCTTCCTTTGAGTCTGAAGGCCATTTCCGCACTAGACTGTTATAGCGCTATTATTCCACTTGCAACATCCTACGGAATCCTGGGGTTTGCAGTTTTGGGAGGGGCTGGTGGGCCGGTGGAATAATAGTGCTATAACAGTCTAGTGTGGAAATGGTCTGAGAGAGTCTAAAGTCAACCAGTGGTGTTCCATGGTTCAGTGGGGATTTGAACCCTTGTCTGCCACAGTCACTGTCTGACACTCAAATCACTACACCATGCTGGTTCCTATAACTATGTAGAGTAGATATACCCCTAGGGCAAAGGCTTTTCTGTATCTTTAAACTGCAAGAGATTTTAGATAGCATTCTCAAAAGCAAGAGGGTTTTTTTCCCCAATTATTGTTATCATTCTGGTTTTCTGTTAAAATAAAGGGAGAGCATTATGGTTTTTCTCATCGCAATAACTGTGCAAGATATGATAAAGTCTGAACGATATGGGATAGCATAATGGAAGCTGGGTAGTTGAGTAGAGACTTGGATCTTAGTTACTATAGGTTAAGACCAATAGATGAGCAGGGGAAGAGAGATGAAATACAATGGTAGTAGAGTGCATGCTTTCTTGTTGAAATCCCAGGTTCAATTCCTAGCATCTCCACATAAAAGCAGAAGTTATCCCTGATTTGAGCTGCACTTACATTCAAAATGCTGACACAACACTAGCTTAGTTGCACCAACAGCATAATAGTTCAAGAGTGGGAATCTTTGGCCCTTCATAGTTTCGGACTACAGGTCTTACAGTCTCTTGCCATTGGCCACATTGACTGGGTCGTCTGGGAACTGAAGTCAAAAACTTCTAGAGCACCAAAGATTCCTTACCCTACAATATTTGCTTAATCCCCCCCCATTGGGCAGCATCTAAATCACTCACAGAACTGGTCTTGTGAGTGTTTCAACTTGTCTAGATTTTTATGCTTTCTTGCCACTCTCAGGTCCCTCACTTGTTTCAGGGTCAGAGGACAGAATTAATGGAGAGGGAGAGAAACATTAAATTCATGAGCACCATGGATGTATGAATCAACTCTATGACTTCTAGCCAATCTCCCTTATTTAATCTGTGTGTTGTGTGCTCTTGGTTTTTCAACTCACTTTTTTACTGCGAGGGTAGTAGTTGAAATGAGGACTAAGCAAGTTGGTGCGAAAGCATAGCATTTGTCAAGATTTTATACCTTGGTCCTTTTATATTTTTTTCAGTGCAATCTCTCTTAACCATTTAAGCAAACTCATAAATATCAGTGCTTGTCAAAAGAGATGATTTCTGTGTGATTTTTCTTTTTTAAGAGAGGCTTGAAATTGCTAGGTGGCAGCCAGCTGATTTCTCCTATAATTAAGTCATAAATCAAAGGGATCCATTTATAATGCCCATAGCCAACAATGCCAAACTGCTCAGGAAGCTCTACTGGGTGAATCACAACCAGAAAACCCACTGCTCTTCTATTTGAATTCTTAACTTTATAATTGAAACAGAAAGCACTTATGAGAATTATTCTTGGCCAAGACGTTCTGTGTTATTAACTTCTGCCTCCTTGAGAAGACACTGCTGAGCTTTTCAGTCAAGCCAGATGAACTAAAAACCAAATTCTGAGATTTTCAGGAGGATCAATGGTAAGGTAGATGTGTAATGTAGGTACAGGGAAGGTACTGTAACTCAAAGGCAGAGGTTCAAAAGTTGGGAAAGCAAGCTTTTTGGACTACAGCTCTAAAAGTCCCCCATCAAGCATGGACAGTGCAACCCTCACAAAAAGGTATTCCCCCACAACTTTGTCCTTGTATGGTATTCACACCTGGAGGGAAAAGTCAAGATAATGCTTTGGAGAAAAAAAGAAAGAAAGAAGACTGTGTTAACTAGAAGGATTCTGGGAGTTCCGTGCTTTCCATGCAAAAAATCCTAGATTCCAGGCATTCATCTCTTGATGAATGGACCAGGGGAAAGGATGAGTGAGAACAGAATTTCAGATCAATTTTTATGTGAATTGGCCTAAAATTTGCAACTTTCATCACATTCAGGTTTAAAAGAACTTAAAATATAATGGAAGAGAAACCAACATTTACACTTCACCGAATATTTGACACTTCAGAATCTGACTTTGAACCACAAATTAGGGTTACCATCTCTCTCTCTTTCTTTCTTTCTTTCTTTCTTTCTTTCTTTCTTTCTTTCTTTCTTTCTTTCTTTCTTTTCCCCCCTAAGAGGTTCCTCATCTTTAAATCTGGCCTTGAATCTCTACCTAGTCAACCATGCTTGTGCTGAATTAGGGTTCCCACCTCTTTTTTTCCTAAGTGGCTCCTCAATTTTATTCTCTGTATGGCAATAAGGAACATCACAGTCCTCTCCCTGGTGGGAAAAGTTGTAGGGCAGTAGAGGACAAGGCTTCACTTCAGTTCATTTTTGAAGAAGTCATCCACAGTTTGCAAATCCCTGCCCACTAAGGATGGAAACCATGTGAAGGTTTTAAAAATCTCAATGTAGGGAAAAGAGAAACTGACAGATTTATCTGTTCCTAATTTTGGCCAACAGCCAGAGTGGTGTAGTGATCTGAGTGTTTGCCTATGACCCTGGAGACTCTGGACTCCCAGCTCAGCCATGGAAGCCCACTGGGTGATCCTGGGCACATCACACACTCTCAGCCCCAGAAAACCCCATGATAGGTTCGTCTTAGGGTTGCCATTAGTCAGAAATGACTTGAAGGCACACAACAACTACAATCTTGGCCAGCATGTTGTAGTAGTTTGAGCATTGGACTCCAACTCTGGAGATCAGAGTTCAAATCTCCACTCAGCAATGAAAACCCACTGGGTGACCTTGGGCTAATCACACTCTCTCAGCATCACAGGAAGGGAAAGGCAATAACCCTCTGAACCAATCTCAACAAGAAAACCCTGCAATAAGTTCACGTTAGGATCGCCATAAGTCAGAAATGACTTGAATGTGTACAACAACAAATCTTGCGTGGCAGATGATCAGAAATACCTCTGACTGATACCATAAACTGGTAGCAAATGGTGACAAGGGGCTAGACAGATAGTCTGATACAGATTTTGTTAGACTACATTTTGGAGGGGTTATAGGTTACCCAACCAACCAGTGTGGCCATCCACCTATTGCAGGCTGAGGAATTCTGCAAGCTGTAGTAGAAAAAGTAACATTTCCATGTTTTGTTTTTCTCTTCAGAAAAGCTGAGGGGTAATCTTTCTGACCTTTAGAAAACAACAACATGGAACGCTGGTTTTGTCTTTTTAAAAATAGTTTAAACACTGGGAGACGTTGGCTCTCATGCTGCCGCAGAAGAATGCAGTCTGCTCATCAGGGGGGAAGTGGCTTTAAAAAAATTAAATGCACTTCAAATTGCAGGGCACTGCTGTCAATTACAACCAAATAAGCAGATGTCATAATGCTAAGAGCATGGCAGTCCAGAACAATGCTAAGAACCAGCAGTAAGAGCTAAATTGAGCACTGATGTGGGGGGGGTCATTTCTTTTAATCAACACTGCTAGTACATTTGCTTCTGTCTAGAGATGTAATTTTCTTGAGGGAGGAAGTCCTTTTCTATTTTAAAAAAAACTAAATAAAAATTGTTCTTCACAAATATGTTATTTTCCTCTCTGCACTTCAACGGCCCGCATATGCCTTTTTGAACTCGGATTTCTGCCTACCTCCCATATATTGGCATGCTGCATTGGAATATAATTTTGTCATTTCAATTCATTTTATTTTGAATAAAAATATGCACTGTATAATCTCCTGTTATGAGGAATGTGTTTCTGATGGAAAGGTCACTTTTCCATATATTGCAATGGGTTGAGTCTCTCATACAACCCACACAGAACACAGAGAACGGCTTGGACATTTGCACGCTAAAATGGATGAGCTAAATTTAAGGCTTCAAATATAATATTAAACAGCTCTCAGACTTTTTTCTTTCTGCCTCTTCTTAATGCAAGTGAATAAACGTCCGGATAAAGACTTTGTTATGTGTGTGTGGCCGGGGGTGGGGGGGTCCTATGTACTTCACTGTAAATCCATTTAGGGGGAAAAATATCTTTCAGCCCAGCCTAATGCAAGTTTACTCAACCATCTCTCTGTATTTAACAGGATTCTGGAAATGTTACTTTCAGATTTCAATTCCCAGAACTTCTTGCCCAGCAGGATTCTGGGAGCAGTAATCCAAAACAGTGGCTATTTCCATGCTAGACTGTTATACAGCTATTATTCCACTTTCAACATCCTATGGAATCCTGGGGTTTGCAGTTTAGGAACTGAACTGCAAACCCCAAGATTCTATAGGATGTTGAAAGTGGAATAATAGTGCTATAACAGTCTAATGTGGACTGAGATAGTGATTTTTTCAAGCTCAGGGATAAGGCTTACTTGTTACCCTGATTACTGGGGGTCCCGGGAGGGGCACCTATATGTGCTCTCAATTAACTGAGTTTGGGGAAATTAGCTAAGAACACAAGCTAGCAATGCGAGAGGCAGGGCAACGCAGTGGAATCTTTTACCCAATGTCTACGGGGTCAGGCCAAGCCAAGGAGCACACCAAGTTATGAGAATAATTGAGATCTTTATTAAAATACAAACAGTGTATGCAGCACATTCACACAGATAACTGTAGAAAATAAAGGTTGGCATGGGATAGAGGTAACTTTCAAGAGGGATTGTTGGTTTGGGTGATACGGCACCTGTCCTGATGCCCGGATAGTTGTGCAGTCTCAGCTACTGGAATTGAGAGGAAGGTTCACCAAGCAGAGTAGTGGCAAGGTGGGATGGAACTCAGGAGCGATCCGAGGATGGCCTCGAAATTGGGCGGTTTTATAGGGAGAAATGTAACTGCAGACTATTCCGTACTTGGGGAAAACAATGAGTTTCAAGTGTGAGACAAAGCTTTGGAAAGGTCAAAATTTAACATGATTGAGTTAGGTCCGAATTGACAAAGAGGTAGACAGTATGCAAATGTGGGACACCTGACAGTTGAGCTTGCCAAGTTGCCTGCTCGGGGCAGGGAGTTCTTTGTAAGCAGTGTGCACACATAATAGAGTGTTTGCAGAGAGGTCTTCTAAAGCGGCAATCTGGCTATTTCTGGCGTGCCTGTATTGTCTTGGGATATTGCAGCAATTAGTGGCTGACCCCAGTTCTGTGCTTGTCCGGGGGCCTCACAAACACATGGAGAGGGATGGTGGAAGAGAGCCAAATTATTGATATCAAAATGATATCTATGTCACCTTAAGTGCGGCCTAGGAACTGCAGTAACATTCTGTAACTGGATTGTTGCACTGGAATATCGGAAAGGCAGAGCTTACTTGACATACTAATTTTTCAATATTCAGAGATGATTTTTTTTTCCATTGGTATTATGCTCAAAATTCTAAAAATGAAAACCAAGACCTTCAATTGAATCCTCAAGTCTATGATTTATCCAAGCTTTAGCCAAATCATTCCCTCCTCCATAGGTTTCCTTAAAGGGACAGAGACAAGGTAAAATAAAGAGGCCAGACCCTCCAGTACCATGTTGTGTATTTTAATAATTGAATATAGATGTAGTTTGATAGACAGCCTGAATAAACCAAACTCTGCAGGGCTGAAGATCACATTGCACCCTCTAGCAAGGACATACAGCCTTGCATGACATGGATAGGGTGTCCAGGTCTTCAGACTTCATGGCCATTTCCGCACTACACTCTTATAGCGCGATTATTCCACTTTCAACATCCTATGGAATCCTGGAGTTTGCAGTTTCGGGAGGGGCCAGGCAGCCCCTCTCAAAACTGCAAACACCAGGATTCCAAAGGATGCTAAAAGTGGAATAATCGCGCTATAAGAGCGTAGTACGGAAATGGCCATGGTGGACCTTGACTGGAGTTATTTAGTCACCAGTTTCCCCAATACCACCATAATCTTTTGGAATTAGTTAACGAGGCTCCCCTAAAAGATTGAGGAGCTAGGTTCATGCATTAGGGGCATATTCCGTACTTGGAGTCCAAAGGGATAGAAGTCTCTAGAGGATTTATTTCCATCTTGACTGAAATTTGGGGTATAAATTCCATTGAACCTAGGAACAGACTATATCATATCTTTTTGGCATGGTGCAAAGATGAAACCAATCTGTTTTAATATATAGGGCATAATGTTGTTGTTGTTAGTCTTCAAATCATTTTCTGACTAATGGCAACCCTAAGGTGAACCTATCATGGAGATTTCTTGGCAAGATATGTTCAGAGGGGGTTTGCCTTTGCCTTCCTCTGAGGCTGTGTAACTTGCCCAAGAAACCCAATGGGCTTCCATTAATCAGCAGGGATTCAAACCTTGGTCTTCAGAGTTGTATTTGAACATTCAGACCACTGCACTATGCTGGCTCTGCATGCGGAGACTAAAAGTCTTCTTCCCTATGGATAGATTACAGGATATAAGCTAGTGAATTCCTTTAGAGTGTTTCTAAACTATTTAATAGTTCTTGTAGGTTACTGTGGCCCTTTCTGCAGGATAACATTCTAACACATCATCCTGTCACAATCCCGACCTCTGCCAGGATGAGAGCATGACTCCAGCGCTCCTCTCCACACCCGACCAGTGCTGCGAAAGAGCAGGCAGTCCCTTCCTTCCATAATGCAGCCAGCCTTCTTCCCATGCTGCAGTGAGGAAGGAAGCCATGGTCTCTCTTTCAGCCCTTCTGCATAGCTGGCTGTGACAAAAGGAGCACGATTAGGGGTCATTGACGGAAGCATCATCACAGTCCTGCTCCTCTAGCATCCCCATGCTGGGAGGACACCATCCTGTGGAAAGGGCCAAAGATAGCTTTATTGTAGAAAAAAACCTGTGTCCTTCCAATATATAGTTTTGCAGGATGTGGGACCTCATGATCATGTTGAAATTGGTATACAAACATTAAAAAAAGCAAAGAAGATGGAGAAAACATCCATCTCTAAACATTGTTTTCATTAATTTACATTTCCCTACTTTAATGTAAATATATCACTGCGTTTTGCACTACACCTGATAGTATTAAACCTTACATATCTCCATTTACTACATAGTGCAAATAAATCAATAAAGAAAAAAGAAAAAGTTGTAATTCAGCCCTAAGTGTAATTTTTTTAATTAGGAACCTCAGGTAGTGAGTGGTGATAGGATGGAGGACAAACAAGGGGCTACTGAAAACAAAACTGGGAGGCATCGATATGCCTGTGGGAATTCTAAGCCTTGGAGAACTGAAAAAATAAAAACTGTACTGAGTATGATCACTAATCACAGTATGCAGAGTAACTGTCGGGGGGAAAAATAGATCAAAAGAGGATGGATGAGAAGAACAATAGAATAGCCTAGTTGGAATGAATGGATAGATGGAACAGGAGACAGATGATGCTGTAAAACTTTGGTACAATTCCTGGTTGTCAGCTTTAAAAGAAAAGATATGACTATTTCTGCACTAGCCTGTTATAGCACTATGATTCCACTTGCAACATCCTATGGAATCCTGGGGGTTTGCAGTTTTGGGAGGGGCCAGCCGGCCCCCCAAAACTGCAAACCTCAGGATTCCATAGGATGTTGTAAATGGAATCATAGCGTTATAACATACTAGTGCAGAAATGGCCTAAGATATGATTCACTCCAACAAGATGGGAACACACACAGCTCTTCTAGGACCATGGAATAAATTACTCTGAAGCACGAAGAAGCAAAACAGTCAGGCACTTAGAGAACAAATAGTTCTCAAAGGACGAGGACATTGGGCCAAATTCATAGTTGCAGTATGACTATTCACCTGTTATCTTCATTTTTTTCTTTTAAATGCCAAACTTTAAATGCCAATCTTCCATCTTTACTCAGAAGTAAGTCTCACTGAATGCACTGGCAGTTATTCCTGAGCAGCTACCTTTTCACACATTACCTGTCCATGTGGCTGGGCAGGGCTTCTCGCATGAAAAGCCTCAGAAGGAACACTGCTGCTTCCCTGCTGCTTCAGTTCTGCAGCTCTTCCTGGTCGTGCAAGCACCATGCGAGCACCCCACCCCTTCCTACCACAGCGCAGCCTGGGAGTTGCAGGCTAGCGCTGAGGCAGGAAGCATAACCAGCACAGCTCAGGAGGCTGCGCATGGCAGGTAAGTGCACTCCACACTCCTGAGCATTGCACAACTGCGTTGCATTTTCGGCTTGAAGCCGAAAATAAAAAAATGTGTGCGTGGTTTGCATCACGCTCTTGAGCATCACGTAAATGTGAGTGCATCATGCAGACCACTCCTCACATTTTCACAACGCTCAAGGGGCCCTTTTGCTTCCAAAATGCCGTGCGAAAAGGGTCCAACTCTACATTATATGATTTAGACCCAGGTTTTCTTCCCATCCTGTTGGCCTTTATAACACTTTGGATCCGATGATGAAAAAAATATTAAGGATTCTGTTCAAAACATGATTCAGGTTTCGTCTATAAGCTTACATAAAAAGGTTCTATGCTGTTGTTTATAGAGACTATGGCCCTTTTCACAGGAGCCTCCCATCCCGGCACGGAAATGGGAGAGGGACCGCAATGATGCTTCTGCATGACGTTATCACAGTCCCGTCCTTCTCCTGTCTCTAGGCAGCACAATCACAGATTAAATCATTGATGGGTTTTCCCCATCAATGATCTGTGATTGCACAAGCATCCCAGCTCCAGAATCACTGGAAGCATGATAGAGGCGCTTCCTGCCCCACCACAGCCAGGGAAAGTGCCCGGCTGTGCTGTGGAAGGAAAAGGCATGTCCATCACACTTCCTTCGGCAGAGAGCCAGTTGGTGCAGTAGAGAGCATTCACATCTGCGGTCTCACCCCAGCAAAGTCGCTGGCGGGATGACCCTGAGATGACGCCAGAGACAGGTAAGGTGGGGAAAGGGTCTTAGTGACAGGCTACCTGGAGAACTCACAAATAATGACTTGATTAAAGACTTTTCTAAGACTTAAAATCAAAATAGTTTGATATCTAAAACCAATCAAGATTTGGCTCCCTTTCTTGAATGACTTTCAAAACACACACACACATACACACAGTTTTGATTGTATCATGCAAAGCACAAAAGAGGAACTATAGTCAGATAAACCACAAGTATACCTAAACCCCACCAAATCAGACATAATAATAAGAGTGCAGGAACAAATAATCTCCCAAATGATATTTATCATTTCTATAAGTTAGCCTTTTCCTTGCTTATTCAGTCTAGTGTTAGTTCCAAGTATTAAGCCATCTAAAAAAAAAAATCTGTGAGTCATTTCTCCAAAGCACTTACTCCCTCACATTCCTTCATCCCTCTTAAATACTGATTTTAGACATCTAGGAACCATCAGGGAAATGTTGAGTATTCAATGACTGCTGTGTAGTTGATTGTCAAAGAATTCATCACTTGCTAGTACCTTCCCATGGAGCTGAGTTGCATCCAACTTCTTGATTCTAATATTTCCTTGTCCCCAGAAACCCATAGTTATTTTACATGCGCATCATGTGCTCCCATCAGTTTAACATCCTAAATCTATCAGTAGAAAATAGCAATGATGATAAGACAAATGGCAGCCTCTCCAGTCTTACCCTCCAAAATTGCAAATGAAAATCCAGGCATGGTAGCTAATACCACCATCTGTACTTTCTTAATGTCATTAAACAATTATTCAAGTTAGCTATAAATGCTTCTTCAATAATTTTGCAACAACCCTGTCAGGGCATCTTCACTCTCTCTGCCATGTAATGCTTTGATGTTTGAAAATGGGCTTTTATTGTATTGTAAGGGGATGATGGGATCAAGTGAAAAACAGTGTGATATGAGCCGGGGGATATTTTTGTATTGTATTTTTGTATTGAACCTTTGATAAACACATGCAGCTGCATGGTCATGCAGTTGGAAGGCGAAATGAAGATCTGGGAAAAGAGTTGTTTTAGTTAGCCATCAATAGGATGCTTGTATGCACTACTTTGTAGTATCAAAACTTATAAGGTACTGCAAACCCAATATTTCTTTAGTCTTGGCAATTGACAAGGTGTGCAGCTGTTTCTTCTGTATTTCTGAATTAAGTTTTTGAAATCGACTAACCTTGTTCTCTGAATGTGAAGCTAGCCTGTACGTCACCCTTCACTGGCTTCAAAGCCACACGGAGGGTTGTTGTTTTGGTTCAAGAAAATTACAATTGCCCCGCACTGGGAGGAATGGAATTATAGCCTTCCAGTCATTGTTGAACTGCAGTACTCATCACCTCCTTCTGCTGGTTATGCTGACCCAGGGCCTATGGGAATTGAAGTCCAACATCCATTTGGAGGATTGAAAGTTGTCCACCCCCATGTCCTACACAATAGGCAATCACATGATTTTTTTCTCCTCACCAATGAAATGCTGAGATATGTCCTCCCTTTTTGGCAAGCATTCTTGCATTTGAGTTGCATGTGGATTGTGCAATTGCCCAGTTCTACAATATCGCGATGGCTTCTGCTGAGTTTCATGGACTTTGGATGGATTGTTTGTGCCTTTCTCATCAATCAGCCAGTCCGTCTGTGCTTGCAGTGTGTATATGTGTGTATTTGTGTGTGTGTTTGCTTTGCTTTAAAAAGGGGAAAGACAGTTGTTTTGGGAAGGCATTTTAAAATAAACACTCTTTTGTCTCATATTTATGCTAGAGGCAAGGATTTGCATGCCAACTGGTGATTTCTCAGTAGGCTTGACTGCTTCTCTCATTGAAAATGAGAAGTTCTCTGAATATCTTCCATGTCCCTAATAAAAATGTACATGCATGAGAGATGAGATGCATAGAATTGCATTCACTGATTCAACTTCTAAAGCAGGAGTGGGCAATATGGTAGTAGACAATATGATACCCTCTGGATGTTTTGTGTTACGGTTCCCAAAATCCATAACCATTGGCTACATTGGTTAGGACTGACAGAAGTTGTAATGCACAATGTACGGAATGCATCATTTTGCCTGATGCATCCTAGGATCACTAGCAAAAGAACTAAACAGTTAAAACAAATCACTCAAGCCGGATATTCTTAAAAGGGGAGAAAAGGAGGAGACAAAATCAGAGAATGGTGATTTACAAGGATATCAGAAAATGAGAACTGCCTGATAAAGAGAGCATATGGTCTCTCCTTTCTCATGTTAGACATCGGCAACAGTCCAATACTGCAATTGTATACACCAAGAGTAAGTAACGGGCAATTGCTAAGCCATGTGCTAGCCTTAGACGGATTTCAAACGTTCTCTACAAACAGTTTTCTCCCCAGGTTACAGGGAAGGACAAGGAGAGAGAAGAAAGAGATAATGCAGAAGAAGTAGCAGGAGATGAGAGATAAAGAGAAAGAATGAGAGAGAAGAGGTGGCCCCATCTATTTGTGACTCTGGCCCCATCTACCCACATTGGTTCTTCCCAGCACCACCAGCATGTAGGGATGAAAAGAATATTCAAAAACATTCCAAAAAAATAAAGATGGAAAAATGTGTTTCTAAAGTGTCAAGATACCCTGAGAAGAAGAGTCCTGGACATAAGAATCTTTGCCATGGTAGACTTTTTCTGCTTAAAATCCACACACTGTATTTTTATGTTGTTGTTGTTCGACGCCTTCAAGGCATTTCCAACTTACGGTGGCCCTAAGGTGAACCTATCATGGGGTTTTCTTGGGCTGAGAGTATGTGACACATCCCAGTGGGTTTCCATGACCAAGTGGGGAATCAAACCCTGGTGTCAGGGTCATCGCCCAACATTCAAACCACTACTACATTTTGTGCATAGACAATACTATTTCTCTGTAGAAGTATCATACTCTGTGCATAAAATGTTTTCTCTTCAAAATATTGCATGCAAATGTATTGTAAAATAAATATCAAAAAGCAAATAGTCTTTGAAAACTGCAATGTTTGAAGACTTTCTTGCAATGAAAAGAAAATTGCTAAAATTATTCATTGCTTCATTTGAGAACAAAAAAATAACATATAATTACATCTCCACCAGCACATGCCTCCAACAGATTATCCTTGAGGCAATATGGCCCTCAACAGAAAGAAAGGTTCCTCAGCTCTTCTATACACATGTAGCGAAGAAGAATCAGTGCTGAACTCATTAGAACTTCTAAGGAGACATGAATACAGTTGCTGTGTGAAATAGTTATTCTGAACATTTTTCCTTACAGCCAGACATTCAGCCATCTGGAGTCTGAAGCACTTTAAATTGTGAAGAAAGAGATTCAGCAAAGTTAGGCTAGCAGCAAAAGCTTTATTGAACTAGGAGCTGTGTCCACAATGAGTCTGGAAACTGTTTCGCTTGGAAACTGTTTCCCCAGGGAAGATGCTATCTTTAACTTAAGTTCCATTAGTCATGTTACAGAAGCAGTACAACCCAAGAGCAGTTCCAGCATTTTATTTGTTGTGCATTTTTGTCAAGATGGGTAACTTCCATGAGTCCATCTGGAAACATTTGCCTTTTAAAAGTGTCATTTTGCCTTCCTGGATAAGAATGAAGAAAAAGTAGATGGTTTCAGGATTCTTGTTAAAATTACCCACTTAGTTCCTCCAGAGGTTTGTTGAGAGACACAAAGCATCTTGCCTCAGTTATTGTCACATCTCCCCCACCATCATCAAAAAAGAAAAGAAAAGAAAAGAGAGAGAAAGAGAGAGAGAGAGAGAGAGAGCAAACTAATACAGAAGTTTGATGGAATAAATTTGAACTTGATAGAAGACAAATGTTAGGGAAAATCAGACGGATTCAGCCATCCCAACAGAGAAGTGGCATAAAAATCCATAACTAAAAGCTAGTTATCAATCATCTATGAGCAATAATCTAAGCAGTCCCCACATGCATCTCCCCCAAAAAAATGTTCCACAAAAAGAGAGCTTCAATAACAGTTTATAGGTTCCACTTTCCCTTCTAGTTCCTAAAACCAGCCTTTTCAAAAGCACTTGTAAAACTAAAAAATGTGTCCTTGGTTTTATCAATAATGCTGGAACAGCTGAATAGTATTGTTGATGTGACTTGGAGGTGAGATTGCTGGGATTATAAAACTGCTGCCTATAAAACCCACAAACAAATTAACCACCATCTACTGATACATATTTGTTCAAGGAAGGAAGAATGTGATATTACTTCGTATCTCTTCAAGCACCAATTTTTCTTTTTATTTCTTTTTCTCACTTACACCCAGGCATTGAATAAAGCTAAGAAATGAATGCTTTCTAAAGATCTTTATGGTATGCAGATGTGTACAAGCAAAATACAAATGCATCCTTCAAATCTGGCCTTCTGATGCTCTCCAATTGGCAAAACTGCATTCAAATACTTGCCAACATATAATGCATGGTTTCAAAATAAAATTATTCGAGGTGCCTCTTCAAAGTTGGTCCCCACTACTCTACATTCCATCTTCCTTTCAGCTTCCTCTATTTTGCATCAGTTATTTCTCTGAACTCTCAGCACACACATTCTGTCCAAATATCCCTTTATCCAGTTAAATAATGTATCCCTTTGTTGAATGACACTGAGATAGCAAATACTGGCTTTGGTTTTACATTTGCCCAAATTTTATGAGTTAATTATACTCCTCTGAATATGAACTGGAGCCAATGAATGGGGAGGGGGAGAGAGATTGACTTCCTTCCACTGGGAAGGTCTGTTTGTCTAGCTGCAATTGGCTCTACCATGCTATGGCTCAAGCCTGAGACAACTGACTCTGATGAAAGTCTTGCAGCTTACCATACGGGTAGATAAAGATCAGTTCTCAGGCCCAGCAGGTATTCAACTCTGTTAGGTGGTTTCCATCTTTCCATCATCTTATACGGTGGCTGGTGACAGGAATCATTTCACTCCAGAATGGTAAATCATGCAAGGAAAGTCATCCTCCCACCCCAGTTCCAGAAGAGAAAGGTTTAGGAGTAGACTAGGTTTTAGAGTTCACTTCTATTGGTTCATAGCCAAGGATCAAAAAACTTGATTTTGTTACATTTCTCCAGATCTCACCTGCATTTTCTTACCCTCCATCTTTTGATCAGTTTGCAAGCCTTTGGGTTTTTCCCACTCATTTTTTTTCTTCTTCTTCTTTCACATGTCTCAAAGAATGCAATTTTCATACTATAACACAGTTCGCTCCCCTGACGAAAGTGTCTATGTGCATTTCTCAAAGATAAGCATCTTAAATTGTCCACATTACTTTAAAAAAAAAACGCTCTGCTTTTCATAGCTCCTTCCTAATAATGGGAAAGTGAAAGATATATGCACACTTTCATTACTATTTTTGTAAATCATGGCATAAATTCATTTTAAAATTCAGTTAGCACAAATGGCTTTTCCATCCGTTGTCTGCAGCACCTGAATTGAGGCTGCTGATAGCAAGAAGAAGACTTATGTATTCTTCCCACCAATTCTCAATCTTGTTGCCAAGCCAGAATCTTCCCCAGACACTGCAGGACCTCCCCAGATCGCAACAGTCTTTTCAGACTCTTATGTTCAAGCCAGTAGCAGGAACCCAATAGGGCAAAAAGAGGCAAAGCGGCAGGGCTGACAAGACAATGCAGTGGTCGCTGTAGGCTCCCAGATCAGTGGGGTAGTGAATCAACTATGAGTTTTAGTCCAAAATTTAAAAACAATATCCAAAGTACTTGATCTATTATGGCAATAAGGTTCTGCCTTTTAACATATAAATTAAAACCAAGGCCCTTTTCGCATTTAGGCTTCTTGCGCGAGCGGGGGAGGGCGGCTCGCGCAAGAAGCCTTCTCCGGGAGGCTGTCGCTTCCCCCTCCTTCGTTCTGCACGCCAAGGAACCAGTGGGGAAGCGGCAGCCTCCCGGAGGCGGCGGCGGCAGCTCACGCGTCCATCCCCCCGCGCGCGCAAGAAAGGAGCCTGTCCCTTCCGCACCCCCCGCTCGCGCGAGAAGCAGGAGCCGCTCGCGCCGCCCCCCCGCACGCGCGCGAAGCGACAGACAGTCGCGCCCGCCCCCCGTGCGCGCGAGAGAAGCGAAGGCAGTCGCGCCCGCCCCCCCCGCGCGCGCACGCAAAGCGGGAGGCTGTCGCGAGCAGCCCCCCGCCCGTGCGAAGCAGGATGCTCTCGCATCTGCCGCGCTAGCTCCCCGCCCCGCCCCTTCCTTCCGCACGGGCGGAGGGAAGGAGGCGCGACCCGGCCGCTTCCCCGACGCACCGCACTACAGGTGAGTGCGTGTGGGCGCCGGGAGCGTAGCGCGAGCGCGGGGTGATTTTCGCTTGAAAGCGAAAATCAAAAACCCCGCGCTCGCGCCACTGCAGCCCCGTGAGAGCGCCGGAAGTGGGAGTGCGTCGTACGGAGCGACGCTCCCACTCCCGCACGGCTCACGGGGCTATTTCGCCCGGGAAAGCCCGTGCGAAAAGGGCCCAAGAGTGAAATTGCTGCCCTACTGACATGGAAACCACCAAATGCCATGGGCGCAGCACCTAGGAGAACTCCAAATGAACGTATTGTTTCAACAAAGCTTGAAATTCAACTGAGGTCTCTTGCCACAAGACTATCTGTGTCAGACTTAATCCCTTCCCCATAAAGTGGGGAATCCCAAAGGGCTTGTGACATGAAGCGTAACAGAGCGTCCTCTCTCTCTCTCTCTCTCTCTCTCCTCTCATGTCAGGTACATTGTTGGCATGATGTATTGGCTGCAAGGAACATGGGCCTCATGAGGGACAGCGTGCTCTTCCAGTGCTGGAGCTAGAGTCTGGGAGTTCCTAGGGGCCTTGGCAGTGAACATCTCAAGCTCAGGAGTCTCTGGTCTTTCAGGTTTGGGATTTTTTAGCTGTCCAATGGTGCTTGGGCCTTCTATTTCTTCCATTAGCATCACTGATTCCTCAGCTTCTGTTATGCTTCTGCAAAGTTCGATAAAATAACTATAATTAATTAGTCTTGCTTTGAATCCACTATTAAAAGTTATATAAAATTTATCTACATTTATACCTGTACTATAATTACTCTACTACTTATATTAAAAGTAGTTATAAACGTCATCATTTCTATAAACAAATGGATGTTCTCTAGTTAGAACAGCCAATTTCAAAATTGTTCTTACTGTTTTATCTGTGACACTGACCCTGGACACAGTTCTTGTAATTATAGCAGTCTGCAAAAAGCTAGTAAGACAGATTCAAAATGGATTCAGAGTTTTTAACTCACAGATGGCTTCATTTAGAATGGCTTAGGGACTCAGAAATAAAAGACTGAATGCTTGGAAATATTTCTGTGCCAACAGTATAGTCAAAGCACAGTTAAATTCATTACTGTGGCATGCACTTGTCTGGTCATGTAACCTTACATATGGATCCCAGTAAAGCTGTTTCTACAAGCTAGGCCATTTCCGCACTACACTCTTATAGTGCGATTATTCCACTTTCAACATCCTATGGAATCCTGGGGTTTGCAGTTTTGGGAAGCACCAGCTGGCCCCTCCCAAAACTGCAAACCCCAGGATTCCATAGGATGTTGAAAGTGGAATAATTGCGCTATAAGGCCCTTTTCACACACGGAGGAAGCCATACCCGAAAACACGCCAAAATGGAGCTTACTTGGAGCCATCGCAATGTGGAGCAGCACGAGTTCGCTGCTCCACACGTGGCGGCGTCCTGAGGAGTCCCGCGGCATCCAAAATGGCGGCTTCCGGCTGGTGGAGGCTCTCCGCCAACCGGAGAAGCTCACCAGCCAGAAGCCCGCTCCCCCGGCCGGTCTGCAGGCACGCACTTGCGTGTGCCTGCAAATCCACAATGGGTGCTGCGACAGGGCTGCATGGGGCTGCACGCCCCGTGCTTTTTAAAAGCCACTTGAAAAGTGGTTTTCAAAAAGCACGTGGCGCCACCACTTCCGGTCGCCCCTGTGCGGATTGGGGTGTGGAACTATACAAAAGTAGTCCGCCCCAATCCACGTTACAGTGTAGACGACCTCTGTCAGAGGTCGCTCTACACTGTTTTTTTAACTCTGTGTGAAAAGGGTCTAAGAGTGTAGTATGGAAATGGCCCTACTTTTAATTTCTCTGAGATGAAGACACATAAACCCTTGTGAGCATGATCAAATCCTGACTGTTACTTTGATTGCTGGGTTATTTCCATGAGCTGAAGATTTCCCTATCCTGGTTGGTTGGCTGGTTATTATATTCATACATTTCTGAACAGTGTACTTCAATAAAGCATAAGATTACACAACAAACAAATTCAAATGCACTCTTTATGTGGCCCATGAGAAAGATCAGAGTGGGAACTGTTTGGCCTATTATTCACAAGCAGCCCTTTGGGATCCATGTGGCCCCTGGAAATCCCACTGTCACCAAAGACCCCACTAACCCTAAAAAGAAATGGCAAAATCATCATCATCATCATCCAAAAAAAATCCTAAAGATCCAAAACATGTTTAAAAGGCTGTTTTAGGGGCACCCCACCATAATGTATCCAAAACACCCATCCCCGGAAAGGTGGCCAGGAGTGATTTGACAAGATGTCAGGTGCAACATCACAGTGCAGTTCTATGGAGCTCTGGGAGCAGCTGAAATGGACTGGTGTGGTCCTCTAAGTTCTGTAGCGCACTTACTTCTGAAACACAGCTGGACTAAACAGGGAAGCCTTGAAAAAATAGCTATTTTCTTAAACACGTCTCTTAAACTAGGAACACTTGGAGCACGTTGGATTTCTATTGGCAGAACATTCCACTTAGTAGGTGCCACCACATTAAATGCCCTGTTTTTAGGGTTGTCATCATGAAAACTAGTGTTTAAGTGAGGGCGAGAAGTAAATTGCCAGGTAGTACAAGTGTTTCAGAAAAGAAGGCTTAAGAGCATGCCAAGTTTCCAGCGCTGTCTCTTTAATTAAGGATTGGCTCTTAAATCATCCATTCCCACAAGAAAACAAATAATTTAAATCAATTTTCTCCCCGCTCCCAGACATCTTTGAAAACTATTCAGTTTTCAGAGAGGTTTAGAAGCAGGACAAAATGAGTGGCTTAGAAATCAAGCTTATTATAACCATTTTAAACTTCAAAATCCTTGCTTTTCTGTAAGAGTCATACTAGGTTTGATTTAATTCTCTATTTCCTTCGAATTCAAATTATGCAGAAAATCATACATTTAACAATAATACTGTATATGCAAAGCCCTGGTGATTTAAAAAGCCCCTCTATGATCGTTTAACCCCCCCCCCTTTCAAACCAGGAAGGGAGAAAATGCAGAGTTCTTCCACTATTCTTCTGTAATGTGTGCAGAAACAAACACATATTGACCTTACTGCAGCAAAGTTTGTATTGCCAGAAGTTTTTACTGTGATATATTCTGGTTACTCAAGATGCCTTGTTTTAGTTTGGCTGACTTAAGGAAACTGTAATAAAACAAATCAACAAGATTGGTGGAAGCTTCAGTCCAGTTATCGTCATTTAATGAAAGAAACTTCTGCCATTCTTCTCTTTTACTTGTGTTCAGATTTATAAATGTACATGGTCTTTCCCCACTTAATGGGATATCCCCACAGGGCGACGGCTTGAAGACATTTTCTTCAGAGAGATGGATGAGATTATTATATATTTGCTTTCATTTTTTTTAAAAAAAAAAAACAAAGTTCATTCCACAAGAGTAAATGACTGGAAGAGATCTGTTCTTTCATCATGTGCTCTCCCTCCCCTATAAAAGTTCCTTTCCTGTCTTACAAGATATATTTACTTACTTTCTTGTACTTTCAGAAGGGCAGCTCAAAGTCCTGGTTGTAGGAGGAGACTGGAGCATGACCCTTAGAGATGAAAAGGAATTTCACTGCCCAAGACCCTACATCTGGTTTGAGAAGGGTAAAACTACACTCACATAATTTATACAGTGGTTGTGCTATATCACCCTTCTTCTGAATACGACTGTTTTGCAATCAGTTGTGTATCTGCCAACATGCCTTCTTATCATTGTATCACACAATGGAGAATGCTCAATGTCTATTTGTACAATCCCATTTAATAAAGAGGTCCATTGAAGGCCCTGATGAACATTATATATCACATTGGAATGTGCAACTGCATAGCTGGAATCTCCACTACAGTACCACCATTGAATCAATTTCTTAATGGTGAGTTAACACACGAGTAAATCCAATTAATTCAATGCCTCTACTCTCATTGGGACTAACAATGGGATTTAGGCCCACATGAAATGGAATTCTCCTTATGCAACCATGACCTGAATACCTCCATTATGCAATGGCCAAAAAAAATACAACTACTGGTGCAAGTGAATTTATATAGATATATGACACCATCAAGATTTTGGCTACCAAGTTTAACGTCTTACCCAAAGTAGATATTTTATACTTCCTGAGTATTATTTTGAGACCAAAACACACCTTTCCTTAAAAAAATCAACACCTTTGCAAAGCTGGTTGGGTGCCCTGGAGTAGAGAATGAAAAGAATATCAATTTTTCATTTCCCAGTCAAAAACAGGGTTACCAATAGTCAGGAAACCCTGTTGCAAAGAATAGTTGAGCAGCAAGATTTTTGTGGGTACACACCAGTATGTGCATCTCCCAAAGTACCTGTGTTGTAGAAAGCTCTGGCCTACCACCAGCCTCCTCCTGAGAACCCCTGGCTGTTAGCCTAATGCTTGCAGCCTGTGCAAGACTGAATGGAAATATGTGAGGCAGGTCAGCAGAAACCCTCCCCAAGTTTTACAAGACAAAGGCCTCTTGTGAGACTTCTGGGCTTCGATAAGATCTCAAATCTCACAGGAATCCCCCCCAAAATACTCAAATCTTGTGACTGCTTCTAGCCATCATGAGTTCAGGAATTAAATGTTATATGTGCTGCACACATTCTACTTCGTGATGACCAGAGATGAAGAAATCCAAACAAAGCTATGTTGACAACAGATGGATCCACATAGCAATTGGTACACAACTTGAGGCCATTTGTTGCATACTAAACGTTCAAGCATCAGTGTCAGGTCACTAAGCTGAGCTTCTTGCCATGAAAATACTAACCTGTTGAATGTGTATTCTTTGCTAACCACTACTTTGTATTTACCATTGAAAAGGGGATTATTTTGTATCCAGGCTTAAATACTGCTAATTGCTGCTTCATTGTAATTCAAAGGTCCCTTGTCACTATGGTGTATGCCATGTTAGGGAAGACTGGGGAAACCAAAAGTAAGGATGTTTTGAGAACAGAGCCATTTGGAGATAACAAGAGAGAAATATGTTGGGAGGTTCACCTTGCTCAAGGGTGTATACAGACCTGGCAAAGAAAAGGAGGGGTAGACACAAAAAGAGATTTATGGCTTTAACCAATGAATGCTTTGCATGCTTAAACATGTATTGATAACCTATATAAGTTGCATGTTGTGGGTAACCTCCAGTTTCAGCAACTTCTGTGGAAGCATGCTCTGTGCTCATGGTATCCATAAAAAATAAACTTCTGTCTACATCAGAGTGAATTCTGCGGAGTGTGAGATATCCAGCACATGACAATTAGTTTGTTGTGTACATAACTGGCACCTGCTCTTCCTTCTCAGACCAGGCATGGAGGCCAGAATCCTCCCTCTGAGAACACTTTGGGATTTTTGAATATGGGGAGAATTCTGTGGGAAAGACTTGTTTTCTCCTTCAGCAGGAAAAAAAAGCTAGGTTAATTATTCTTTCAAGAATGCAAAGGCAAAATAGCTGGGATTTATAGTCCTATTTGGGAAAAATAAAGCCCACCCAAAACAAAGCCCATCCCTAAACTACAAGCCCCAGGATTCCAGAGGATGTTGAAAGTGGAATGATAGTGCTATAACAGTCTAGTGCAGAAATGGCCTTGATCTAGATCATGAAAAATCTGGAGTGTACCAGTTTGGACAAGGCTGATGTATACCTTTTTGTGTGAGTGCCTAGAATATCACACCCTCATCATCTGTGTGTTGCTATGGCTACTTGAATATTGGCTCCATATGCTCACAGCTAAAAAGACCTGGATATTGGGGGTACAAACCCTGAATTGTCTGTTTTCATCTGCCTTTCAGAGAGAGAGAAAGAGAGAGATTAGACCTTGCAAAAACAAAGCTAGAAATCAATGAGATTGTAACATTTTGCTCTTGGATGTTGGAGCTTCCATGGTAAACTTGCATAACCTTGAAAATTATCTTGATCTTTAAACTGATTAGGAAAAAATCACACTTGGTAAGCAAGACGCAGCTCTATGCTGTATGTGTTTAACAGAGGAGACACAATTTACATGCTTCATTAAGTTATATGTGAAATTGCATTAAAGCCTACCCCATTAGTACACCTTTTTTAAACAGCAGCCAGGCCTTATACTTGACAGGAAAATTAATAGCTCCATAAGCATATTGTGAGATTTAAAATGATCTCCTAATATACTGAAAAATAATCTTTTTAATAGGAACAGAAAACATAAATATGACATATATTTTAATATAAAATTAACTAAACTATCCACAGTAGATGGAAGTTATTTATTGAAATCCCAAATACAAGTCATTATGGATTATTGGGAGACATTCATTTTTCTTCTGCTGTGTCAGATTATAATTCTGTTAATGCTTTTCAATAATTTATAATGATTTGTTTTAGGAATTTGAATAAATAACCATTTATGATTAATTCCCTTTTGCCCTGTGTCAGATTATAATTTTATTAATCTTAAATGGCTGTTTATCCAAATTCCTCAAACAAATCATTATGAATTATTGAGAAGCATTAACGAAATTATAATCTGATGTCATATAAAAGAAATTAATCATAAATAGATCCATTATGGGAAAATCAATAAGACTAAAAAGAACTGAAGATGTTGATGATAAGCTGTTAAACCACTTTCTTGGCAACTGGAAATTGATTGCAGTTTTCTACAATAACTGTCTAATTTTTTACAATAATTTTCTAGTTATTGTAGAAAATTACAACAAATGACTTAGGACAGAAGATTTGCTTAAATTTACAATGCCCGGAATCCTTATCGGTAAGTCCCAACTACAGTGGACCCATTCAGTCAATGGGATTTACCTATGTGTTGTGTCACCACTCAACATTTAACTCCATGGGGTGTGCTCTAGTAACCAACAGGATTCCAGCCTGTTACTTTAACTTTAATGGATAGTATAGAAAGTACTGTATTACTAGAGCCCACTTAATGCAGCACTTGTATAAGGGCACAAAATGGGTAGAATAGCACTATGGGGTCATGTCCAAAGAAACATGTCTCCTCCCAGCCCTGAGCATACTTCAGACAACTTCCCACATTAAAAATCAATGCAAAGAACTGATGGCAGGGGTAGGAGGAGACAACATTCTCATGTCTTTATCACAATTGCAAGGACCAAATCCAGTTTTAGAGAAAGTTGTCAGAGAGGAGTGCTTCCCAGGAGCAGCACCAAAGACAAGAGGTTGTGGTCCAAAATACCACCGTATTTTAACCCTGTGGTCCTCACCCCTTTAATATTAACACACACAAAAGGACAGTTGTCTTATTTTTACTTTTATTTATGTATGCATGCATGCCATGAATGCCTGTAGGAGAACTAAAGAAGGAAGGAATGGCAGGATAGTGCCAAGATGGAGCCTGGGCAACTCTCAAAATTACCTAAGAACTGCCTGTTAAAAATGACAGAGATACAACCCAAATTTACACTCAAAATGCATGGATAAGCAGCAGGGAGAGAGAAAGAGAATTCCTAGACTGTCCTTTCTCTTCTCAGTCTATGCTGATCTAGTCTGATACCTTTAGGGTTTCTGATGTCATTTTTTTTTTCACTTCTACTTATGTTTGTCTCAAACCTTCAAGAAGGAGAAGACATCTTGGCTATGTTCCAAGAGCAAGAACCAAACATGACTCCTACCTCTTCAGTCTAGGTAGTTAGAACTAAGACTTCACTTGCCTTTCAGTCTTGGTCTTTTTCTCTTAATAAATATTAGCTTCCC
This sequence comes from Ctenosaura bakeri, assembly GCA_948474755.1. NCBI lineage: Eukaryota > Metazoa > Chordata > Lepidosauria > Squamata > Iguanidae > Ctenosaura > Ctenosaura bakeri. Next base: position 243,021 of record CAOLHI010002098.1, on the reverse strand, counting down.
TACTTGAACAAGAAACCTGGCTAAGTGTAATTGTATTGCATGGAAATCAAACTCTTTCAGGAGAGTGGGCTTAATCAGCATACATGCCAAGTGACAAACCAGAGTTTGCTAACATGTCACCAGTTCTTTGCAAGGCAGAATCAAAGAACTTATAGCAGCACACAAAAGTCAGAAAAGTCTTGTTGTTTAATAAAAGTATCAACATGAAGCTTTTGATAGTCCTTACCATCCAAGACAACCTAGGTCTCTGCTTAGCCAAGAAGCCCCTTGGGTCATCCACCCATTTGACTAATCTACCTCACAGGATTGTTGGAAGGACAGAAAGAGGAAACCATATGTACTGTGCTGAACATTTTGAAAGAAGGACAGAATCAAAGTGGAGTGAAGTGGAGTGACTACCTGCCCCTCTTGATGTGATACACAGATACTTTCTACAATTGCTTCTGTATCTTGAAATCACAGAGAGAAAGCATCCGTTTGTATCATGACTGAGAACATAAGAGCATTCCAGCTGGATCAGACCAGGTCTAATTAGTTGGACATTCAGTTTCCTGCAGTGGCAACCACATACTTCAGGACTCTCAAAAACAAGATATGAACTCAAGTTCTTTCCTACTATTCTGTCCCAGAAACTTTCCCACTATCCTGTCCCAGAGACTTGCTACCCCTCTACCCAGAGGTGCTGAAATCCCAAGAAAGCAATGACAGCATTGACTCTTCATTCCTCGTGTCTGGAACATATTACAATTCCAAAACCAAGGCAAAGTTTGTTGTTGTTTTTAAAGTGGGTGCATAAGGAAAAGTCTAGAGAAAGTTTTTAAAAAATGACCTTATAGACTCTGAGGTCTGGAGATGCTTTGAAGCATTAGATAAGTCATGAAATGTAGGCCTAGAATGCGACAGGTCTCAATTTGAGTGATATTTATTTTGAGTAAGCTTATTTTTCTCTCTTCTGCCGACCTTCAAAGGGTTGGGTGTAAACTCCGTGAAAGAATGAAAAGTGCATGGGAGAAAGGCAGCTGCTTCACAAGATTAAAGGAAAATCACATACTATTAAAAAGGAAGGAGAAAATTTAGATCAATAATCACTGGAATCAGTCAAAAAAAGACCATTTCAGCTCCATTATTTGCTACTGATATGTCCATTCCCAACTAGCCATGTATACATTTGGATGTAATTTTCTCAAGTGTCCTTTGAAGTGAAAGGAAGGGAAGCAATGAGGGAAATGCACTGGAGGTGAAAGTATCAATGGCTGAAAACCCCATTAAGAAGTAATATAGCCTTACTCAAAACCAGCTGGCACTTGATGTTTCTTATTTTGTTTCTCCGCCACCACCCTTCTCCTGAAATGAAAGCGATTGTTGGCAAGTCTCTGTCAGTGGTATTCATAAGCCAAATTGGATGGCATCTTCACTGTTAAATAGCAAAGCAGGGCAATTAGCCCACTCTGCAATTAAAACAGGAACAGTAAATAGTGCTGGCTCCTTTCTGAACATCCCCCGTACATGAATCCAAGCCTTTTCTCTCAACAGGTTTGAGAAGTTTTAAGCGAACACCTGCAAGCTTTGTCCTCCTCCAAGCACTGCTACAAAGTTCTCTCAAGTTCTGTGGCTATCAGAAACCCACACATAAGGCTGACCACACAAATGAGGAATACAGATTTTTTTTTTCTTCTTAAGTGGAAAAAACAACCTCTGTGTACTAGCATGTGATAATGGGGATTCCCATTATCCAGGTAACAAGAGATGAAGGGAGATAGTTCTGTTCCAGGCAAACTAGGGGTTAATGAGTGCTCGGTTAGGTTACATTTTATTGGGGATCAGCATCACAAGGGCGTCACAAGTCCCGAGAGATAATTAACCAATTAGGGGGAGAAACGTGAGAACCTTTGAGATGCTTCAGTCAAGAAGTTTTAAAAACTGTCAGGAGACCACCAGGTGAGAGAGACAAAGAAGCATTAACCAGAGGCAGACATTGCCAGTTGCAGGTTGGGTCGGTTAGGCCTCGCCTCCTGGCTTTCCCTGACACACACCATCTCAGCATCTGATCAACAATGTGAGTAGCTACGCTGTTTAGTTAGTTGTGTGAGGTTTTTCTGTTCCTTTTAAGGCTTTGGCTGATATAATGTAACTATAGCTTGTAGCTTGTAACTACTTGTAACTATAACTTGTATCTTGTAACTTGTAACTACTGAGCAAACCTGGGGGAAGAAGCTCCCATGTATAAGTGATATTTTCTGTTATTACATTGCCTATTCATAGAATAAAACATTTTCTTAAAGAACTCTCTAGTCGGTCTCCTTCCACATGCTTGTTGACATCACACGTAGATAGAATTCCTGTCTCCCAGAGAGAGTGGGGGCAGGAAAGGGATCTCTAAGCTTACAGACTGATGTATCCCCAGTGGCATCCTACTGTGCTACAGGCATGGGATTTTTAATTCAGTAGGTGGTTTTTTTAAGCCCAAGGAACAAAGGATTTTTTCATCCCTATTCAAGGGCAGAAGTCAGCCTTGAGTGAGAGAAGAGTCCAGGGTTTTGTTACTTCCGTTATGGCACGGTGGGTGAGGACCCCCGATATCATTTTGATATCAACCAATTCAGCCTTAGCTGGGCTTTTTACAGCCACCGCACTCCACGTGTTTGCAAGGTTCTCCAGACAAGCACGGACAGAGTGTGGCCGTTAATGGTTATGCATTCCAGACCCCATTGAAGCCAGCAACTCAAGCCTCGCTCGTAGCTTCAGGGAACTTCCATCTGCAAACCTCACAATAGCAGCACGGCTCTCAGCCAAGCCTTTCCTTTATGCTGGGCCATCAACATCCCAGCCACGCTATTGTCATCAAGAGCAAATCCAATCATGTTAAACTTGACCTTTCCAGATCCTTTGTCTAGCTCCAAAACTCCTTTTGTTCTCACCTGGCTTGCCATAGCCGGTAGGCACAAACTCCCCTATAAAAACCCCGCATTTCCAAACAGTCTTCGGACTACTTTGGACTTTCATCCCGCCTTGCTGCCGGTTGTCTAAGGGAACTCCTCAGCGAGCCTGCTGAGCTTTCTACCCCGGAACCCCGCTTCTCTCCAGAACTACGAGACTAGGTGTCGTATTGCCTACCCTTTGCAACTCCCTGCTTCTATTTCCCAGCTAGTTAGTTTATGTTGTGTCTTTCGTGTTCTTTGTTTTTGATAAAATATTGTTTGTTGCCTTGAAAACCTTGTCTAGCTGCTCTCTGACCCGCCGCTGTATACATTGGGTTAAAGATCTCGCTAAGTTACCCTGCCTTTCGCTCAGCCAAGAGAGTGCTCCAGCTAAATTCCCCTAACTTGTATTTTAATTGGCAATTTGGGCACCCCTCCCGGAACCCCCCAACACACAGGGTAACAGTTTCCATAACAAGCCATTGTACAAAATGTCCAAGAACAGTGGTGACTGTTGCCTTTCATGCCAGTGGGTGTTGAATCAGCTGTGGATTTTTAAGGAGCTATCTTAGGTGCTAAATCCTAGCCACCAAACAGCTGTCTTGGATCACTACTTTGAAGTCTGGACTAAAGCACAGTGTTACCACAGTTTCTAGCCCGGAATTGTGGGATATTAGATATCATTTTGATATCAATAATTTGGCCTTCTATACCCCTTTTTCCTCCACGTGCTTGTGAGGCCCCCGGACAAGCTCACATACAGGCAGGGCCGACAATAGCCAAAACATTCCAAACAAATACAGGCAGGCCAGAAATAGCCGACCCACCACTTCAGGAGACCTCAAGGCAAGTACCACATTATGTATGCACGCTACTTACAAAGAACTCCCTGCCCTGACCAGGCAGCTTGACTAGCCAAATACTCAAATGTCAAGCACTCTGCATTTGCATACTGGCTACTCTATTGACAATTCGGTCTTAATCACGTAAAATACTGACCTTTCGGAGACTTTGTCTTCAGCCCGAAACTCATTGTTGTCCCCAAGAACGGACTAGCCTACGGCCACATTTTCCCCTATAAGAACCCCTAACTTTGAGCACTTCTTTGGATTGCTTGGATCGCTGTTGGCTTCCATCCTGTCTTGCTGTTGCTTCGTTCGGCGAGCCTTCCCCTCAGCTCCACATGCTGAGAAACTCCATTTCCATGAACTTCTTCTTCTGGCTACCCAGGCTTCAGGACAGGTGTAGTATTTCCCATACCAAAACCTCCTCTCAAAATCCCGCTATCCAACTCCAACCTTTATTTCTATAGTTCTCTGTGTGAGTGTCTCGCATACACTTGTTTTGCTGTATTTTAGTAAAAACAACAATTATTATTTTACCTTTATTTGATCCTTGACTCGGCCTGACCCCGTAGACATTGGGTAAAAGATCTCGCTCCCTTGCCCTGCCTCTCATATTGCTAGCTTGTGCTCTTTTGACTAATTCCCAACTTTGTAATTTGGAGCACACTTAGGTGTCCCCCAGGGGACCCCCAGAAATCAGGGTAACAGCAGACTGGGTTCCACACTCCATTAGCATGGAAGTCACCAGTGACCACTGTTCAAGAACCAGGAAGATGGAAAGTATAAGGAAGAGAAGAATAGCAAGTTTCAGCTTCAAACACTATGGCTCATTTGTGAGACCGGGGCCTATTCCTCCTTGTGTTTAGTAAGCAAACTGGCATCAGCCACTAGTGTCATCAGAATCAGCTGGGGGGGGGGTCTGATTCTTGTTATTTTTTTGTACTTGTGCATTTCTACTTTATACCCTGCTTAATCATGTTTTCCTTCATTACAGCAAGGCAGTCACTTAAGCAGGAAGAAACAAGTTAATGGTGCTAAATGGTGCATGGCTAGAACAGAGTAGGTACAGGACCCAGGGCAGTACTTCAGGTACTCCCCCAGACATGGACTGAGGACAAAGTCCAGCAATCCTACAACTAAGATAAGAGACAAGCTGCCCCAGCACCAGCCTGGAATAAAATCTCAGTTTCATAATGTGGCCAGAAGAGACTTTCTGTGAACTCTGCTCCCTCACATGCCTCACCTGGCTTTACAAGGATTAGTGCCTTTTTTATGTAGCCACTCACTTTGTGGAGGGAGGGAAGGAGGGGAAGTCTAGGGATCTGGTTTGTGAACATCTGCTTTTTGAAGATATCTAAGATGGAATCCTCAGAGTCAGTCAGCAATGATGCTTCCTTGGAATTTAGTGACTGGGGTGCGGAATCCAAGCTGAAATATCCTAGGTAAAAGGAACTGATCCTGATTCTTCCTTAGAGATGCTGCTGCCACCACTGGGCCATGACATTGGCTAAACATACACTAACATGCAAAATTCATGTGTGCCTCAGTCCAGTGAGAAGGATACATTGACTTTATTGTCCCTTTAAAACTTCACAAGCTAAATGGGAAAGATGTTCTTTTTCTGATGTCAGTCATGCATGTTTCAAAGAGAACTGTCTATGTGCACATAGGGGAGCTATTACAATGCATTCCCAAAATGGCATATAAGCACACTGGAGAATGATTATTGTAATGTAACATCAATAAGTACCAGGTGTCAGAGTTCAACTCCCAGCCCATACTTATCAGCCAGCAAGAGAAGGAAAGCAATAGTACTTGCCCAAGAGAAGGAAGCAGTGGGGAGTGTGTTATCCTGATTTCTGGGGTCCTGTGAGGGACACCTCAATGTGCTCCAATATTGGGGAATGGGAATTAGCAAGAGCACAAGCTATAGCAATGCAAGAGGCAGTGCAACCTAGAGAGATCTTGGACCCAATGTTTACGGGGTCAGGCCGAGTCAATAATCAAGCAGAAGTAAATAATAATTGTTTTCTTTATTTTGAAATACAGTCAATACATATGTATGCAATCACTCACACAGACCAAATGAAAGAAAGGTAGCAGTTTGATAGGGGATTTTAAGACAGATTTTTCAGGGGAAATACTACACCTGATCCTGTAGGCCAGGTAGTCAGAAGAAAAGTCAGCTAGAGCTGAGATTCTCAGAATGTGGAAGCTGAGGGGAAGGCTCTGCGAATGGAGCGGCAGCAAGGAGGGATGGAAGCCAGGAGTGATCCGAAGAAGCACTCAAAATCAGGGGGTCTTATAGGGGGAAATGTGCCTGTAGGCTAGTCTGTTCCCGGAGAAAACAATGGGTTTTGGGCTGGAGACAAAGCCTCCAGAAGGTCAGTATTTAGCATGATTGAATTATGACAGAGTTGTCAATAGCACAGACAGTATGCAAACAAGGAGTGCTTGACAGTTGGATATTCGGCTCATCAAGCTGCCTGCTCGGGGCAGGGAATTCTTTGTACACTGCATGCATACATAATGTGGTTTTAAAGTGTACTTGCCTGGAGGTCTCCTGAAGCAGCATTCCAGCAATTACTGGCCTGCCTGGATTTTATCTTGTATTGTTCAGCTATTTTTGGCCGTGTCCGTGTGCGTGCTTGTCCAGGAGTCTCGCAAGCACGTGGAGCGGAACAGTTTGGGATGGCCAATTTCTTGATATCAAATGATATCTAATAAACCACAGGCCCTGACTAGAAACTATAGTAAGAAGTGTCCACTGCTAACAATTAAGTAGAAGGGCTGAGCTAAGCTGAAGTCAAGGTCAATCCAAAAGTCCAGAATGCTGAAGGACCATCCAAAAGGTCAAGAAAACAGAAACACAAGGGTAGTGGGAGCTTGAGTAGCAATTTGGTATAAGCAAACAGCAAGCCACACCAACAGACTTATATAGCCTAGGAAAGCAGGTATGTCTCATCATTGTTCTGTTTTCTCTATCTCACCAAAACAGCTTCCCTCTGAGCTGTTCTTTTTTGTCCCTTTCATGATTGGAGGCAAGGGTGGATCTAATTCCTCTAAATCATTGCTGGCCCCTTCTTCCTCTTGCACTGGCTGCAGCAACTCTGCCTCAGCTTGTCTTTCAGCTGGTGTGATGTTGGCGAGATAGTTTGGTCTATCACTGGCTCTGTTTCTGGCACAATCAATTGCTCATCAACCTCGGAAACATCATCAATCACACCAGGAAAGAGGAAGTTCGGTCTCAAATGTTTGAATTTTAAAGGAGCTATCCAAGATGCTGAGCCAATTGCGAGATATGGTTCAACACCACTAACAGCTTGTTTAAAGACAGGACAGAAATCCATGGAGGATTTTCCACCCCAGCAACATGGAAGCCATCAGCCACCACTGCAGCACATCTTGAACAAACAGAGGACGCTAAACAATGAAGGTCCTGTGGACCATACAAGAGGATATGAGTCACTCAGCACCTGTATACCTGGATGATCCTGCCCCAGTCACCACCTGACTCCAACATCATATGTCATAGTATAAGAATATGAGCGGAGTGGGGGGAGCAGAATCTGTAATTGAAATCAACCACAGAGTACATCATTTTACAACAATGGCCAATAACTAGCTCTTGCATTTTTTGAATAAAAGAACAAATGGTTTAGTGGGCTGCTGAACTAGCAAACTTATAACAAAGGCAGCTCCTGTTAGACACTAGCTAGCTTGGTGTTTCCTCCCCCTTCCTTTGCTTTCCCTTTCCCTTCTCCTTGCTCCAAGCCAATTCCCACATATCCTTTCAATCATTAAATTAAACACCCCATCTCCAAGGCATCTGTGAGTTTTGAAATTGCACTGATGAAAGATCTCACACAAGCGAGATACCAGAATTTAATCTGCCCTCAGCACTCGTTTGCAGTTTTGGAGTAATTCGAAGAGCTCAAAAGCCATGCAGATAAAGCAGACTGCAAAATGGGAGAGGATTTGACATATGTCAAGTTCATTAGCATATTTGTCTTTGTACAAATATAAATTTCCCTCTTTCTGCCCTAGCAGATTTTAGGGAAACCTGACACAGAAGTAATTCTGAATCTATTGACAATGCCTATATGTCAACACTAAAAGCCTAGTAAACATACAGTACAAATAAACCATAGGAAATAAAAGAGCGCAACACTAGGAAATCCAGCAATTGGAACAGCCGCAGTCAACAGATTCAAGATAACCAAAAAGGCAACCCACAGAGAGATCACAGTGTCCCTGAATTTCAGAGGACTCTTGAAAGTAGCAGACAGCATATCAAAATAGGGTCCTTTCAAAAAAAGTAAGGGAGGGAGGATCATTTCCTGGCAGAAAATTAATCACTGCTATTCTGTTTTTTGTGTTGCATTACTGTGGCTATGTTTACAGATTTTCCATAGAGGTTCAATTAAAATGGAAATCCTCGATTGTTGGTAGAAACCCTGCTCCCTTCAAAACCTTCCACGCTGATTTGCTTTTTGAAAATTCATGCAACGGCACAGAATAAAATGCTGTCACCCATTCTGTCTCTTTGAGAAGTAATTTGTAACAGGCAAAGAGTTCTAATGTACATGGCATTTGAAGAAAGCACAGTTGTAACCTATAATTACTTGGTTTAATAAACCAAATGTTGCCATCGTTTGGAAATTAGATGGTGGACAGACAGAAAGCCAGGACAGGAAACCATGTCTGTAAGCTGACAAGTTTCCAGACCCAGCCAAAGAGTTGGTTTTGCTTTCCTTTTTGAGAAGGTGTCATGGCAAATTACAGCATTTTTGAATACTTGGCTTTATTTGTAAATATACAAGTATTGTTATATAGCTGGAGCTTGATATGTATCAGGTGGTTTCTTTATATTTATTTATTATATCTGTGCACAGTCAATAGTGCTTCAAGAGTAAAGCATTGATTATTACACATCAGTGTATCTGACAAAGTGGACTGTGTCCTCAGAAGTTTAAGCTACAATTTTTCTTCTTCTTAGTTAGCTTCAAAGATGCTATTGGAATCCTTCATGCTAAAACTGACTGTCACACCTATCCCTTTGAATATATTGGTAATATGTTATTTTTAATTACTACATTTTAGCTGTTCTTGTTGTGGTCATGGTAGAAGTTATAAAAATAGAAACATAGAAAATGTGTAAAAAATGTGTATAACTGTAAACAGCTGTGCATTGGTTTGCTCAAGATGGCAGGTAGGCACTGAAGCATCATCTCAAGCTCCTACAGCATGCTGAAAAATAAATAGATTTCTGTACCATTTCATGATGACATCTGGCATGGTCACAGGTTTTCTTCTCCTCCTCCATCCCAGTCTTTGTTGACTAAACATTGTTGATTTTTCTCTACTGTAAACACCACGGGTTCCTATCACTTTTGGCAGAATGCTGGAAATTGCTATATTGCGGGGGCTTAGAAGAACACTCTACCATCTTACAAATTAAGCACCTCTGCGCAAATACATCTGCAATTTCCCTACAACTTGATAAACTTTAAACAAAAAGTGTGAGCTATCAGCTATGGCTTAAATTAAGGAGCCAAGGGGATTCTGCATTGCAGCTATGCGCTGTATGGGTGCACTGATTGCTATGGATCTGTTCTTATAGCCTATATTGATCAGTGCTGTTGGGTTAAACGTGAGCGTACCAAAGTTGTTGCAAGAAAAAGGGGGAGTACGTGGGTGGCAGGCTAATATATAGGGTGCTCATCTCTCCCTGGATGCCCTCAGAGTCCTGACTTTTGTTCAGCAATTCTTAACTTATTGTTGCATTTGAGCACAAAACAGTGTAGCCATGTTTTCAGTATTCAGAGCAAGATAAGAAATCTTCTGTACACCTCCTTGGGTTCAATCCCTACCTCCTCCTCCTCTTCTTCCTCCTCCTCCTTCTTCTTCTTCTGGATTTTCTTTCTCTTCTCTTGCCTTTCACTCTTGGAATCTCATCTGTTTGAGCTTGGAAAAATAACTTTTTTTTTTCCCAACAGTCCTCAGAATCCTCCAGGCATTTTGGCTTCTCTTTCTCTTCCTATCCCCTTCCTTGTCTCATTTGCCCAAAGATTTCAGAAACTTCTATCAGGAGAAAGGGGTGTGCAGAAGACCAAAAGCGTACTTATTTTTTAAAAAAATGATACCACCATTTGGGTGGTTTACACATGAAGCTAAACAATTCCAAAATATTTTTCTAAACCTAAAAAATCTGCAAAGTCACATGTGCAAAATAAATTGGTGTGCAGGAAGAAAGTAGTAAAATTATAGAGCTGGAGGGGATCTCAGAGGTCATCTGGGTCGATAACAAATGCAACAGTGACATCCCTGACAGATGGTCACCCAATCAGTGATTAAACACCATCATTAGGTAATTGAAAGTGTAGGCTGCCTAAATACCCTAAAGGTACCAGATCCTGTTTGATCATGGAAGCTACGAAGAGTCAGCCCTGGATAGTACTTGGATGGAAGACCGCCAAAAAATACTTCGTGCTGTAGGCTATATTTCAGAGGAAGGAACTGGCAAAACTACCTCTGAGTACCTAAGGCAGCCTTATGAAATTAATGAGGTCAGCACAGATCAATAAAAAATAAATTTAAAATTTATTTTTAAAAGCTTAGGGAAATAGCTGTTTCTTACTAGCATTCAGAGGCTATTAAGGCAAGGACAAAAACACCCTCTTTGGAATAAATTTCCACAACTTGGGCACCACCACCAAGAAGACTTGTTTGTAAGCAGCCTAAAGAATTATCAACCACCTCCTTTTTAAGAGAGAGAGAGAGAGAGAGAGAGAGAGAAGAAGAAGAAAGGTGGAACAGCCAGGTTAGAGACATTTATGATATATTACACAAAGACCAGAGTACATGAGAAAAGCGTCTATGACCACCCTCATGTACTGAAAGCATGAGAACTATGTGAACAAATCCTCCCTTTATGATAATATAAGAAAAGCCACATCTCTTGCCACATCACTGTGTGTGTGCACATGCACACTTTCAAGTTGCCTGTCAACTTCTGGCAACCCCATGAATTTCATAAGATTTTCTTAGGCAAGGAATACCCAGAGGTGGTTTTGCCAGTTCCTTCCTCTGAAATACAGCCTACAGCACCTGGTCTTCATTGTCTGTCTCCCACCCAAGTATTAAGCAGGGCTGACCCTGCTTAGCTTCCAAGATCAAATAGGATCTGATGCCTTTAGTGTATCACGCATATATGAAGATACTCTACAAGTGAATCAAAGTACATGTGCCTGCTCTTCCACATACAAGGGAATCCCAGTTGGTCAAATAGTTTCCCTTCATGCAGCTGCCAGATATAAAATGGGGGGGGGGTGGTGGACAGGAGTGGGGTTCTCAGACATGATCCATCCCCCTTAATGACATTATGCAATGCTGCCATCATATGATGAGATTGATATGAATCTCCCTAGAATCAAACTTACTATACTGTTCTACCTCAGATTGCAGGTAAAAGAAACGCTTGATAGATAAGCAAAGATAGATAGATAGATAGATAGATAGATAGATAGATAGATAGATAGATAGATAGATAGATAGGCTAAGAGAGAGAGAGAGAGAGAGACAGACAGACAGACCCAGAGATGCCCTATTCAAGTAATTTTGGATAAACACACAGGGAGAGGGAAAGTAATGTTGTCACACTTCTATCACCATCCTCACAAGAAAAGTGATGTTCTGAAAAGGAGAAGCTGCTCTCTGTGTGATTGTACACTAGTCAACATTTATCTGGCATGCCTCCATCCATGGAGGAAGTTCTCATCTTCAGACAGTCTCTCTCCATATGAGACAAGTAACAGAAACACACCAGGAGGAGAAGGAACACAGGGTGGCACAAAATACTTTTCCTTCTCATGTTTTTCTTCTATAGCATCAGAACAGAGCTAAACAGAAGCCCTCTTTATGCATTCTAAAACCAAGTAACTTAATTTTGTAAGCCACCTTAACACCCCGACCTGTGGAAAAGAATGTAAATGAAGACATACATGCATACATACATACATACAGCAATGGGGGGGGGATAGCAACCCACAATTAAGGGATCATGCTAGCATTTCCCTCCTGTCTCCCCACCAGAAGTTTTCCAAGGCAGTTCTCCACACAATTCAGGATTCTACACTTCCAAGAGCAGCCCAAGAACAGCTTTATTGTGTCACCTTCTACTGATGTAGGCCAGGCCTCAAATGGTGTGGTTCAGTGGGGAATCATGCAGTTAGCAATAGCTGCTAAGCAGGAGTCTCTAGTGGACTTGCCAAGCCAGCTACATTTCATTGTTTTGATCCTGACCATTACTTCCTGACTCTTGATTTTTCAAAGGCAATTATCAGTAGCTCAGCAAACTCATTATTGCTTCTAGGGCACAAATAGCCTAGCCTGCTGATGCACTGATGTTCATTTTCCCTAAGCTTCATCCTTCACTTTCTGTCCGTGGTTTACATTTGTAAACTTCCCAACTATCAACAAATTCCCCCATTTTTCTTACTGGGCACCATGAATTATAGGCAGCTGAGCAATTCAGTAATTTCAGAGCCAGTGTTCAGATCATCTTGCTGCACATACTAATGAACTCTCTTTTGCTCTGGGGCAGTGGGAATTGGTGGTTTCCCTGCCCGTGGGTGATGAAACCATTGTGAGTTTGCTGAATCATATTCCAAAACTAGGTCCAGCATCTTGGATAATCCCTTTAAATTTCAGATTTAATGCCAGAGAGGACTCACCAGCAACTAACATGGTGTCACCAGCCAGGTGATGCTAACATTTTCTTGTTCCCTTTAAAAGATACTGGTTGCTCTCTTTCCCTTCATCTTTCACTTTTACAGATGTAAAAAATGGCCTAAAACCAATGGCTAACCCTAACTAGAGTTGATCCACTGAATTAACTGATGCATGGCCAGTCCACACGTATGCAAATCCCATTAATTCAGTAGATCTACTCTTGTTGGGGAGTTCCAGCATGATATGGTGGTTTGAACATTGGACTATGACTGTGGTGCCTGTGGTCTGAATCCCTAGTTAACCATGGAAACCCATTGGGCGACCTTGGGCAAGTCACATTCTCACAGCCTAAGAGGAAGAGAAAGTCAAACCCCATTTGAACAAATCTTGCCAAGAAAACCCCATGATAGGGTCACTTTAGGGTCACCATAAGTCAGAAATGACTTGAAGGCGCACAACAACAAAATCTAGTTAAGGTTATTCACTGGATTTAGTCCACTATATTCTATATGATGTAAGGGCAAAGGAGCACCTGCATGATTTCTCAGTATAAATTAGAATTTTAAATAACTCAAGATTTGCCCTCAGTTCTGTTGGATCAATGACAATGACTTATAGCTAATTAAAAAAAGAAAGCTAAGGGTTAATTTCTTTGTGGACATTTTTAAACAGCCAATAGGTGGAACTGCAAAGGCCAGTTAAGGCTGTAGCACTAATTAGCTGCCTTGGTTGCACATAGAGCACCTTAGGTGCAAACAAGGGTCACAACAGTGCAGAATGTGGCATCCTCAGTGGAGTTAAAGAAGTTTCCCCTTAACCTGGGCCTCTCGTATATCCAAAGGTCAGTTCTGTTCAGCATTCTTTGTGAGTTGTCTTTTATAACCAAGTAAAGTTTCTTTCCCAAGTTTTCACTTCCTGAACTCTATTATTCACTGTTCATGATAACAAATTGGCTCCCACAGACCTACATTTTATCCTCATACTGTTTGCCCTTCATTGAACTAATGATTTTCATCAGTGCAAAGATCAGCAAATTGCTTCCAGGTTTCTTTTTGATTTCAACAGCCCTGCATCTCAAAATCCACTTATTTAGCTGCTTCTAGCTGGGAGCTAGAATCTCAAAACCTGCTCTGAGCAAGCAGTAAAATGGCAGTAGTCAGATCAGTTCTGCATATCCTGTCTTACAACTGCTACAGTGAAACTGATAAAGTTGCAAGCATAATATAAACAGAAATGGTCAGGATAATATTTGATGTCTTCTACCTTAGAACCAAAGAAGAATCAAGCTAGAATTTCAACGGAGAGAAGTGTAAGGTACTACATTTGGGCTGAAAAAATGAAATGCACAGATATAAGATTGGTGACCCCTGGCTTGACCACAGTACATGCGAAAAGGATCTAGGAGTCTTTGTATACTACAAGCTGAACATAAATCAGAAGTGTGATGTGGCAGCTAAAAAAGCCAATGAGATTCTGGACTGCATCAATAGGAGTATAGTGTCTAGGTCAAGGGAAGCAATAGTACCACTCTATTCTGCTTTGGTCAGATCCCACCTGCAATACTGTGTTTAGTTATGGACACCACAGTTCAGGAAAGATATTGACACACTGGACCGTGTCCAGAAGAAGGCAACCAAAATGATAGAATGCTTGGAAACTACGCCTTATGAAGAGTGGCTTAGGGTACGTATGTGTAGCCTGGAGAAGAGAAGGTTAAGAGGAAACATAATAGCTATGTTTAAGTATCTGAAGGGATGTCATAGGAAGGGTGGAGAAATCCTGTTTTCTGCTACTCCACAGACTAGGACATGGAGCAATGGCTTCAAACTTCAGGAAAATAGATTCTATCTAAACACTAGGAAGAATTTTCTGATGATAAGAGCAGTTCAACAGTGGAATATTCTGCCTCTGTGTGTGCTGAAGTCTCCTTCTTTAGAGATTTTTAAACAGAGGTTGAATGGCCAGCTGTAGGAATGCTTTGATGGTTTATTGCTGCATGGCAGGGGGTTGGACTCAATGGCCGTGGTGGTCTCTTCCAGCTCTATGATTCTATGGACCAGATGAAGGATTTATCCAACAGAACTGATGTTCTGTTTCTAATATATGTATGAGAAGTCCATAGTAGAACATAAATTCAATAACATCATCCTGCTCAGGTTCTCCAGAAGCAGGAATTCAGAGACAGACTGCAGTTAATATTGAGGATATTGAAGATAATATACAGCCAACATGTCAGAAACTGTTGGTGGCCTTACTTTATTTTTTTTTCTTAGATGGTAGTCTGCTGGTGTGGTGTGTATGTGTACGTGCCATGAAGTCATCTGTGGATTCAAGTCATCTGTCAACTCCAAGAATTTCAAAGGGTTTATAAAGCAAGGAATGCTCAAAGGTGGTTTGCCATTGCCTTCTTCTGAAACATAGCCTGCAATTCCTGGTTTCTCTTCATCCTCAGGATAACTGACTAGTGGGGAACCTCGGGGTTCTGTCCTGGGCCAGTGCTGTTCAACATCTTTATAATAACTTGGATGATGGAACGGAAGGCATGGTTATCAAATTTGCAGATGTCACCACATGGGAGGGGGCAAAAAACCCATAGAAAAAGGTTAAAATTTAAAACTACCTTGACAGATTGGAGAGCTGAGCCCAAATTGACACAATGAATTTCAACAGGGATAAATGTACGATGCTGCATCTAGGCAGGAAAAAATTAAATGCATATATATAGGGTGGGAGACTCCTGGCTTGAAAGCAATACATGTCAAAGGGATTTGGGCTCCTGAGATAGTAGACCTGAGATTAAGGTCCTTTCCATACGTGGGGTGTAAATCGGGCAGAAACGGGACTCACCGGATTTCTTCTCCATCCGATCGAGTCCGTTGGGATGAGGAGCACTGCAAGCTCGTCACTCTGCACTGCTCCGGTATCCAAAATGGCAGCTTCCAGTTGGTGGAGGCTCTCCACCAACCGCAGAAGCTCACCAGCCTAAAGTCTGCCCCGGCAGATCTGCAGGCGCGCACTAGTGCGTGTCTGCAAATCTGCACCGGAGCACGGGGACGGAGCAACACGGGGTCGCGCACTCTGTGCTTTTGAAAAACCTCTTAAAAGAGGTTTTTAAAAAGCACGCTGCACGACCAGTTCCAGTCACTCCAGAGCGGACTGAGGTGCGGAACTACGAAAAGTAGTCCACCCCAGTCCACTCCACAATGCAGAAACCTCCGTCAGTCCACTCCAGGGCATCAGAAGACCTGCGCCGTTTTAACAGCCCAGTGCGGAAAGGGCTTACATATGGGTCAACTGCCACTCTATTCTGCTTTGCTTGTGCCTCAGGGAATACTGTGTCCAGTTCTGAGCATTACAG
This sequence comes from Ctenosaura bakeri, assembly GCA_948474755.1. NCBI lineage: Eukaryota > Metazoa > Chordata > Lepidosauria > Squamata > Iguanidae > Ctenosaura > Ctenosaura bakeri. Next base: position 227,167 of record CAOLHI010002098.1, on the reverse strand, counting down.
TTCAAGAAGGATATTGACAAGCTGGTTGTGTCCAGAAGAGGATGACCCAAATTATCAAAGTTCTAGAAACCAAGTCATATGAGGAACAATCTAGGGAGCTGGACATCTTTAACATACAGAAGAGAAAACTAAGAGGTGACATGATAGCTATCTTCAAATATCTGAAGGAATGTCATGTAGAAGGTGCAGTTGTTATAGAAGAGATAGAGACCCATGGATTAAGGAAAATCATTTATTGTAGCCGGCACAATGTCTCAGTGGGATCATTCCCAAAAGTCTGAGCCCTGCCTCTTCATGTTCACAGTAATTTATACATTTTCCAGTACACTCATCACATGCTCAAGAAAAGGAAACATATCAAGAAAGAAAACGTACGTAGGTTCCCACCAGTGTCCACATATGTTGCAAATCTTCTGTAGCGAAGCCAAAAGCTAGCAAGCTGAGCCAAACCAATAACATTCCATTATACAAGGTTCCATTGTATTCCCACAGTTCTTTTCAAACTCAGAGAGAAATAACTGTTTTTCCCCATACCTTGAGGCCATCTAGGCTGACCCACCACAGTAAACACTTTCTTTTTCTCTCTCACACACTCTCAGATCAGATCTCTCTCAACTCCAAACACACACTCTACACTGAACTTCAACTCTGTCTTTCAGTTACTCACTCCCCCCATTTAGCCCCTCTCTCTGGTTAGCCTGGGTTCCATTTCCAACAGCCAATCAATTTAAATCCCTGGGGTTGCTAGGGTACTCAATTGCTAAGCCCCCCCAGGGTTCCTCACACTATGCACATTCTCATTTGCAACATGGAAAAAAACTTGATCCTTTGTGCATGCTTGTTTAAGGCACATGCAAAAATTTGAGCCTCTCTGGGGTGAATGCTTGGATATCTGTGCTTCCTGGACAGTGACAAATAAACTGTTTGCTGTCACCACTCTCCTTTGGATTCTCTACATACAGTTGGAAAACCAATGCAAATATAAAACATTTAATTTATGGATGGAATGAAAGTCCAGAAATAAACCATTCTTACAAATATTACACCCTCTCTAAAGAAGTTTGTATTCCAAAGTTTAGCATTTACTGTGATGCAAATAGTGAAATGCCTTGGGGAAACTAAACATTTAATTGGTCCACAACACAAAGATTTCTGCTTCTTTCTTTCTATATGTCTTTCTTTGCAGACTTCAAGCATTGCAATCACATTTTCATAAACAATGAAAGTGACAGATTAGCTCAATCAGAGAAGAAACTAAAGTATCACAAAAGAGTAAAAATCAATGTATTCCTTTCTATTTGTTTTAGAAATGCAACACAGGTAAGGTACACAATCAGCAATTTCTCCATGCAAAGCACTTTGCCAAAAACTTCACCTCACTTTGCACAATTAAGTTGTTGGCAGTGGCCCCTAAATTTTAGCTTAATTGTTCTCAGCACTCCTTGAGGTGTCAGACTTCATTTCTGCAAAATTGGGTCTAAATTAGGTATAGAATAAATCTTGAACATGAGGTGTCTGTGCAATTTGTGTTGGTTCTTTTTTTTTCATTAACCATCTGATTCATGTTCATTCTGGACTCTGAAATGACATGGTAACCACAAAGTCACTAACTGCTCATGAATGTTGATAGCGTATGGTGCACATGCACACACTTAGAACACAGAATACCAGTGGTCCTTTAGGAACACCACAAAGATCAAGACAAGACTAAGACAAAATTTGTAAGTTTTACTTGATATTTTAACCAATGCTGGACAAAATGCAGTCATCATGGTTGTTTTGTGCCCCTTGACCCATTCAGACTCTTTAGACAACTCTTTTTAGTCCCCGCAAAAAACAGATTGAAATGCCTCTCCTGAAAAACTCCAGGAGTGACCATTTTAAACAGGCCGTGGGTCCCTCTGCATTATTTAGCATTAAAATACCTATTTTTCAACACTAGAAATGGACTGTCAGCCACTTCTAGGTTTTTGTGAGTGTCATTTTCTGTGCAGCCCCAAAAGGGTCTCAAAGCCCCCCGAACTGCCACAGTTTCTCGACCTTGATTTGTACCTATGTTTCTGGAATAAATGTATATCACTAATGTGAGGGTTAAGGTTGCAGAACAGAATTGGTGAGCTGGATAGTTAGACAGACTATTTTCTGACATCTCTGGGTTTAAGCCCACTGTATCCTTATAACAGCCTTGCAAGGCAGTAAAGCTGAGACAATGTACCTGGCCCAAGGCCACCCCGTTTCATAGCTTGATGCTGATTTGAATTTCTTTCTCCCATCTCCCAGTCAGCCAGTACACTACACTACACTACACCAAACTGCCTCTCTGGCCATTTCCGCACTAGCCTCAAAGGCCCCTTCCTAAACTGCAAACCCCAGGATTCCATAGCATGTTGAAAGTGGAATAATACCACTAGAACAGGATAGTGCAGAAATGGCCTCTGATTCAGGGAGCACGCCAAGCCCTTGAAATGCAGATGGCTTACAAATACATACACCCCTGGGGGAAAAATACCAGTACAATATTTATTTCCCCTCATCATATCATGTTGCTCCATTCTTTGCACACCATGAAACAGGATGAACAAATTTGTCTCCATAATTATAAAAACCAACAGCAAAAACCTCCAAAGTCCATTAAAGAAGAAGAAAGATAGTAACAAGCTTTTCATTAACCAAAATCAATAGCATACACAACTGCAATTTGCTTCAACAGCTTAAGATATATTGCAGTCCAACTGGGGTGTGCTAGAAAGGTTGTAGGTTTTGTTCAGGCAGAGAGTTAACCGAAGATTGGGTAGCAAAGCAGTTTACTGGTATGGATTTTCATATCACTGTGGAATTCAGAAATATTATACCTGACTTCTTGATACATAGGTACATTCTAATTGGCATCTCCAGCTGAATGGATCTCAAGCAGCAGGATGAATAAGAGCTCCTATGGAAAATCTAGAAAGCTGCTACAAGTCAAATAATGACACTGTCAGGTACAGCTGAGTTAAAATTTCTCACCAGACTTCTTTCTGAGATTTTTTTTTCTCACACATGCTGTCAAACAGAACCAAATATACACCCCATCCCAGTGAAGTGGTGAACTTGCGTGAAGTTTTGGTTTCAAATATCAGGGAGCTGTCCAAGGTGCTTAACATGTTTTGGTACTAGTGTTCAGCACCTTGAAGAGCTTCTTTATCACTTAGTCTAAAATGTGGGATGGTGACATGTGTGCCACTGGCACTTCTTTTGAACCTAATGAACAAAATGGATTTATATACTCTGTTTTTTTTTTCTTGTCTTTTTTTTCTTTTGGGGGGGGCAATTGGAAATGTGGTACACAAAATTTCTGTTCTGATATATGCCATCTCATGACAGCTCTTACAATGGTAGACTACTAATCCATAGGAATACTAAATGGAATTTTCACCATTGCCTTCTAGAAAAGAGAAGGGTACATGGTGTATAGCCTTTAGTTCTGTGTCAGTGTTGGGTTCTGTATCAGGCATCTGATCCACCTGGCAGTAGTCCATTTATCTTCCTTACTATGGAGCAAAGGTATGTCCTCCCAGGCCTCTCAGTTCCCAGCCTGCATAATGTTCCCTGAATTCTTGATTCTCTGCTTCACTATAACATAGAAGTGCTCTTACTCTGTGTCTTAACTGCTCTCCTGGCTGTTCTTCATGGAGTCCCATGAGCTCACTCTGCGAGGTTGTCTCTTATGGTTCCTGTGAGTTTCCTGTGAGCTTTCAAATACAAGGCAGCTATAGTGTCTTTGTACACTCCATTCTGGTGCAATCATCTCCCTTGATGTCTTTTATTAAACCTCTGAATCACTTCTCCAGCTTCTCCAGTCTTAACAGGCTCCATGATCCTTGGGCCCTTCCCAGAGGAACCAAGCCTAGGCCCCCTTGAGATCTGACTAGAATGGTTCAACTCTAATTCAGCCATCTGGAAGAGCCTCTGAAGTTGCATTAACTGCAAGTATGAATTCCTATCCTTTCAACAAGCTCTTTATTCTACCACAGACATATGTATAGGTTCCAGGGGCCAAACACATCCCCAGTCAGAATACTACAATGGCTCCCGTGGTTCTAGCTGCTGTGGTCAAAACAGGTTCCAAATTAGAAGCTGCTACATGCCCCTGAGCTTTCAAATACAAGGCAGTTGCAATGCTGTTCCAGGTATCACACTCACTTTCTGCCAGCACCACAGACACCAAGACTAACTCATTAATTAATCTCTTTTGTGTATTAGTATATGGAATTAGAACTATAGTCAGCCCTCCACATCCACTAGGATTGGGGGACAAGACCTCTGCAAAGTGGGAAAATTGCAAAGATCAAAACGTGTGTGTATATATCTGTGGGAAGGGGGCTGAGACATGGTGGGAAGACTGGTCATTCACGGTCCAAGCCAGGTCAGGAAAGAAAAGGAAAAGGAGATGGGTTGGCATGGTAACCCTATACTTCCTCTTGCATCCTTCTCCTTCCTTGGTGTGTGGGAGGCATCAGGACAGGGTCTGTGGTGCTGAGAAATCAAACTATGAGCTGCTAGTGAGGAATAAGGAGAACTAGAGGTGGGTTTTTGAAGGACTGCATGGCCTGACGGGGGTCACTAAGAGGAAAGTTTCCTCCAAAACAGAGGTGCCTGAGGTCCGGGGGACAGGGGTTGAAGAAATTCACAAATAATAAAATATGTGAAGGACAAATTTACAAATGTGAAGGGCTGACTGTTCTCCTTTTAAGGCAAGCACACTCTTTAAGATCCACATAGCTACTTCTTCCATGGTAGATATTAGACCCACAACTTCTTTTACTGTGGCTTGGGAGTGGCCTTTGTTCCGTTCATACATAGCCCACTCTTCAGAAGCATCATATTGTCATCTTAAGAGCTCATGCTCAGCTGTTAAATCGTTTCTTGTGGCTACCAGTTGTAGCTCTTTTGAGGGCAGCGTAATGAAAATTCTTCCTTCATCACACCCAGGATCTATAGCTCTCATATCTAGGTCATATTTGATTGTCCTTGTGGCATGCTCTAGCATAGCTCCTAGAGATGGTGAAATTCTTGCCTCTCTGGTTTGGATGCTTGTATCTCCTCTAACATAAGAAGTGTATCGGGACACTGGCAAGAGTGCCCAATGTGCACTTTTGCACAATGAGCATCTCTGTATGCTTTGCCTCAGTTTGGAGAATGTATTGGTATTCAATGTGCATCATTGGTATGCAATGTGCATCAGTGTGCAAAATGCATTGGGCATTTTGTTCTGACATGTAGCAATGTAACAGCAAGCCCCTATTGGATATGGACATTACAAAACTGACCAATTCTAATTCCCACACACATATGTCCATTTACATAGATGTAACTCAACCACAGGATTCCACTCACGGACTTGGTACAGAGGATGGCAAGAAAGAGGATCACTGCTGTAGAAAACAGAGCCTGGGAGGAAATGCTGAAAACCTGTGAAGACTGAGAATTTGTAGAGATGAAGACTCTACCCATCCAATGGCAATGTTCAAATTTGTAAAAGGCTGTTCTGTAGAAGTAGATGGCAGGTTTACAAGTCAGGAACTTAAGTTTCAGGAAGGAAACAAACAAACAGTAGAAATTCCTGCATGAAAAAGAAGTTCACCAATTTAACAAATAGTCTAGCAGAGAGGTGGGCTCTGTAAGGAATGATCTGGCTCAAATTTACTGGATCAAGCAAGGAGTTAGACCAGATAGCTTAAACTAGAGGTTCTAAAGTTTGAGCAAATGAGATATTTGGGCTTCATTTCCTATCATCTGTAACCATTAGTCATGCTCGATCTGGCTTAAAAGAGTTGAAGTTCAAAACATCTAAGAACCACTGGTCTAAATGGCTTCCTCCAGCTACAGCCACATCCAGGCATTATTTGCTACACTTTCTTGAATACAGGAGAACCATAGAATCATAGGCTGGCTTCCTATTTGACAGTTACCATATTATAAGATGGCCTTGCAGTATCAAGATACTGAGAATTCCTGTTTACAGGCATGAGCTACTGAATGTGACCCTAAAAACCTACCATTCCACCTTGGCATCATCCCAACAAAACCATTCCAAGGTGCTGGAGATCAGGGTGCTAGGAAAACTTGTTCACATTGCACTGCCAGTCACAAGGTGCCTTGGAGTGAGCAGCTGTGGTACAACCCCAAGGAGTAGCTCCAGCTGCCTGTTCTCAAGGTACCTTCTAACCTGGAGCATGTTACAGGCATCATTTCCCAGTGCCCCAATCTCCAGCACTTTGGAATATCTCAGTTGGGACACTGCTGGCTGTGAAGGTAGGTCTGGGAGGGGCAGCATCAGTCATAACTATGATGATGGAGTTTCATCATCATAGTTACAATGATGATGCAGGACCTTGGCCCTAGAGTTGGGAAAGGCTGGAAGTACCTTCTAGTGTCATGCAGGAATATATAACTAATGCACTTGCACCCTTGTTGGGAAAATGAATGTTTCACATGAAGGGTGGCTACCCTAAAGAGAAAAAAGTTTCTGTTCTTATGGAGGCTTTCCATGTGGTCAGGATTAAGATTTCTCAATGTTCCATGTTCCATATTATAATCCAGGCCCTTCTTCAAGAAAGCATGTAATCCACACTTGATTGTTTCTTTTTGCACCAGTTTCCATAAATCACAAACAACAATTAGATAGATGTGGAAACTTCCATTTAAACAGGTGAAAAGGCCACGCTGCTATTTTGACATTTATTACAAAGGTAACAGAGCTCAGCTGGCGTGCATGTTAAGATACTTTGTTCATCAGATGAACATTTTCATTTTCTAGCATTATTTTCTGCCTAAGAGACACTTGTTTACCCAGTTGCTCTTATCTGTTGGGAACTGCTTTGCCATAAATGAAAGCACTGGCTGTTCTGTTGTAGATTCTTACACCACTTTGATTTCATATATGCTCAAGATTGCATTTTGATTGGTCCTCTGATAGCTACAATTTTTTATGATTCCACAGCACTGACGGAGGCAGAAAAATGATATGATCCCTGCTTTATCATTAGTATTAGTATTATTATGTCATTTTTCCCCTCTAAAGCTAAACAAAACAGCTATATCCTTAAGAAGAAAGAAAGAAAGAAAGAAAGAAAGAAAGAAAGAAAGAAAGAAAGAAAGAAAGGAAGGAAGGAAGGAAGGATCTGAGATTTTTGTCACTGGATTGATTGATTGATTGATTGATTGATTGATTTGGCTGAATAATAAATGATCTCCAAAGTGCCTCCTTTTAGTTAGAGGGACAAAATTAAATTCTGTTTACTGGTATGCCATTTAGCTCAAGAAATAATGCCAAACCAAGTGCTGGGAAGCGCAATGAAGAAGTGATCTTTTATAATTGGAGGGGAAGCCATAAAAACATCGATGGTGCAAGCCAAGCGGGTTGCTAAAAATGACAAGAAGGGAAAGAGCACACAGTAAAAATAGAAAAAGATACTGCTTGCGCTGATCAGGGAGGCAAAGTGTAGACATTTTTCTCCTCTCCATTCACAGAACTTTATAAAATATTTAGACTAACTTAGAATTTCAGCTGGCAAGACAGTTTAGTCGGTAATTGAGGATTCGGTTTGAAAGAAAGGAAGGGCAATAAAAGGAAGCCCATTCCTTAGACATTCTCTTTTTCTTTTTTTTCTTTTTTTTAGTACTTCCTTTGCAAAGGAGCCTAGAAATATAATTTCACTTTTTTCCCTCCATTGACATGCAAATCCAATCTTTCAAGGGTACAAAAGATGTACAGAGAAAGAAATTAAAACATTATAGATTCTAATACTGATGCTATTTCACGCCAAGCAAAATTCCTCAGCTCAGCTTTTGTCTCCTGTTTTTAAGGAGACGGCAGCTGTTTCCATTCAAGCTGGTGACTGAAAAGGAAATGTTAGCTGCAATTTCAGCTAAATCATATGCAAGGTACAGTTCTGGTGCTTCAGAAGTGTTTAGGGGAAGAAGGGATGTAAAATATCAAAAACGGTGGTGTGCTTCTAACCTAATACAAAAAAATCTACTTAGGTTATAAGGCACAGAGACGCCTTCCTCTTCCTCTTTCAAATGAGCCAAACTTGATAGGATTTATTCATTTATTTATTAGTTACAAACACTATACTTCCTTTTCTCTAGCTGTATTCGACACTTTCCTCTTCCCCACCTAAAAGCCTCTCTTTCTCCAACAACAATCATGTGAGGTAGGTCAGGCTGAGATGGAGTGATTGGCTCAGCATCACCCACTGATTTTCGTGGCTCAGTGAGAATTGAATCCGGATCTCCCAGTCCTGCACTCTAATTACTACAACCACAGTGGCAAAGGTATAGTTCTTCTTTCGAGATTTGCTACTAAAGAGAAAATCACAGAATCTTAGAATCATAGAGTTGGAAGAGACGACAGGTGCCATCCAGTCCAACCCCCTGCTATGCAGGAACACCCATCAAAGCATTCCTAACAGATGGCCATCCAGCCTTTGCTTAAAAACCTTCAAAGAAGGAGTCACCACCACACTCCCAGGCAGTATGTTCCACTGCCGGACAGCTCTGACCGTCCGGAAGTTCTTCCAGAGTTTCAGGAGGAATCTCCTTTCCTGCAGCCTGAATCCATTGCTCCTTGTCCCAGTCTCTGGAGCAGGGGAAAACAAGCCCACACCCTCCTCGACATGACATCCCTTCAAATACTTAAACATGGCTATCACATCCCCTCTTAACCTTCTCTTCTGCAGACTAAACATACCCAGCTCCCTAAGCTGCTCCTCATAGGGCATGGCTTCCAGACTGTCATGAATTGAATTCACACACACAAATAGAACAGTGCTTAAACACTATTTATTAGGAGCATGATACATCGTACAGGAGTGAACTGGAGGCAATTAGCAAGATTCAAAACATAAAATACAAAGAGTACATCTTTCCGCCCGCAAGAGACCTTGAAGTCTTAGTGCAGCCTGGCTATGCTTATCAGTGCATTCCTAGCTTTTGTTTGTCTAACGGTCTCTGGTTCTCATACCTTTTTACAACCAAGCTATTTAACTCCTACTATATATCCCATTACTAAAATATGGAGGGCTACCCAACACAGATTCTTCACCATTTTGGTCACCTTCCTCTGGACACACTCCAGCTTGTCAATATTCTTCTTGAATTGAGGCACCCAGAACTGGATGCAGGCTTCCAAATGAGGTCTAACTAATGCAGAATAGAGTGGTAACGTTACCTGCCTCGATCTAGACACCATACTCCTATTGATGCAACCAAGAATTGCATTGGCTTTCTTGGCTGCTGCATCACACTGCTGACTCATGTTCAGATTGTGATCTACCAAGACTCCTAGATCCCTTTCACACATACTGTTATTCAGCCATGTGTCCCCCATCCTGTATTTGTGCATTCCATTTTTTCTGCCTAAGTGCAGAACCTTACATTTCTCTCTGTTGAAATTCATTTTGTTAGCTTTGGTCCAGCTCTCCATTCTGTCAAGGTCATTTTGAATTTTGATCCTGTCCTCTGGCATATTAGCAACCCAATCCAATTTGTTGTCATTTGCAAATTTGACCAGCATGCCCTCTACTCCTTCATTCAAGTCATTGATGAAGATGCTGAATAGTACTGGGCCCAGGACAGAACCCTGTGTCACTTCACTAGTCACTTGTCTCCAGGACGAAAAGCAGCCATTGGTGAGCACCCATTGGGTTCAGTCGGTCAACCAATTACAAATCCAACTAACAGTAGCCCTGTCCAGCCCTCATTTTACTAGAGTCTTTGCAAGAATGTCATGGGGAATTTTTCCAAAAGCCTTACTGAAGTCAAGATATGCTACGTCTACAGCATTCCCTTCATTTATCAAGCTTGTAACTCTATCGTAAAAAGGATAAGATTAGTTGGCATTGCTTATTTCTGAGAAATCCATGTTGACTTTTAGTGATTATAGCATTGCTTTCTAAGTAATTACTAACTGACTGTTTAATGATCTGCTCTAGGATCTTTCCTGGTATTGATGTCAGGCTGACCAGTTGATAATTATTTGGGTCCTCTTTTTTCCCTTTTTGAAGATGGGGGCAACATTTGCCCTCCTCCAGTCTGCTGAGACTTGTTCTTGTTCTCCAAGAGTTCTCAAAGATTATTGCAAGTGGTTCTGAAATGACCTCTGCCAGTTCTTTAATAATAAACCCACGTATACTCTGAGCTGGGTTATGCATGCATTTCATTTGGTAGTTCAACACTTGGTCATGTGAACTGGCTTTGTTGAAAAACAACTGAAAAACCACAGTGCCGTTTTACAACAGCAAAAGTTTGAGATGGTGTTGATTTCAGTGGTACAAAACAAATGAGTGAAATGCAACTGTTACCCTGTTTACCGGGGGTCCCGGGAGGGACACCTAAATGTGCTCACAATTAACTAAGTTTGGGGAAATTAGCTGAGAGCACAAGCTAGCAATGCGAGAGGCAGGGCAACGCAGCAGAATCTTTTACCCAATGTCTACCGGGTCAGGCCAAGCCAAGGAGCACACCGGAGTTTAAGAATAATAGAGATTTTTATTAAATACAGACAAACAACAACACGCACACTCAGATAACTAAAGAAAATAAAGATTGGAGAGGTATAGAGGGATTTTTGAGAGGGATTGTTGAATTGGGTGATACGACACCTGTCCTGAAGCCCAGAGAGGTCACTGTGAAGGTCCGAAGTTGTGCAGTCTCAGCCACTGGCACTGAGGGGAAGGCTCACCAAGCAAAGCGGCAGCAAGGCAGGATGGAACTCAGGAGTGATCCAAGGAAGGTCTCAGAATCAGGGGTTTTTATAGGGAGAAATGTAACTGCAGGCTATTCCGTACTTGGAGAAAACAATGAGTTTGGGGCTGGAGACAAAGCTTTGGAAAGGTCAAAATTTAACATGATTGAGTTAGGTCTGAATTGACAAAGAGGTAGACAGTATGCAAATGTGCGACGCTTGATAGTTGAGTATTCAGCTTGCCAAGTTGCCTGCTCGGGGCAGGGAATTATTTGTAAGCAGCGTGCATACATAATGAGGGTGTTTGCCGAGAGGTCTCCTAAAGCAGCAATCTGGCTATTTCTGGTCTGCCTGTATTGTGTTGGGATATTGCAGCGTTTAGTGGCCAAGCCTAGTTCTGTGCTTGTCCGGGGGCCTCACAAACACGTGGAGAGGGGTGGTGGAAGAGAGTCAAATTATTGATATCAAAATGATATCTAGCATCCCCAGATCCATGCCAGGAAATGCAGTAACACAACTGTTCAACACCAAATCCCATCAAAGGCTCCAAACCTTACCAGTATTTGCAGCATCTTTAAGCAAAACTTTGGGAGACTTCAGATTCTGCTTGCTGCAGTTGAGCAAATCTTTCACCTCATTTTAAAAAAATCCAACAAAGAGGAAACTGACTTAGGCATAAACAGATAGTTTATATGCAAGGAGAGGATGCTCATTAGAAATGAGGATACAGATAACAAAAAGATCATTTTTCCTTGTCAGATTTTTTCCTAGAAATATCCCTCAATAGTGCAAACCTCCAAGCACCAGCAGTAAACAAAAATATCAAAAAGTTGGTGTATAGACAATATGGGAAAGTTCTATGAGTCACTGAGGGATGGGCCATATGGTAATAAGAGAAAAGGCAGTCATCTAAGTAGCCATAGGAGATTCATTTGTTTTGCAGTGAGAAGTAGACTTTTAAAAAAGAGAAAAGAAAAAAGAAATAAACAATACACTGGAAAGCACCTGGTTTTGCCAACTGGAGCAGCTGGTTAAGTGAGGCAGATTTGCAATTATATGGATGGAGTTCTTTTATTTATCTTCCCAGAAAGAGAAAGGAAGTGGAATAATTAAGGTAACAATGAATGGAAATTAGATCTTCCAATGCAATGCAGAGAGGAACATGCAGTATCAATCCTACGAGCTAGTACAATCAATCCTCCACATTCACTAGGGTTAGGGGTACAGGATCCCCACAAAAGTAGAAAAATTGCAAGTATTAAAATATGTGTGGGGGGGAAGGGGACCAAGACATGGTGGGGATAGCAGGCACTCAGGTCCAAACCAGGTCAAGGAAAGAAGGTGGATAGACATGCTGGCCCTATAATTTCCTTTCTCACACCCATCTCCTTCCTTGGGTATGGAGGGACATCAAGAGAGGGTTTGTGGTGCTGAGAAATTGGGCTGTGAGCCATCTTTAGGTGGCCAGGCAGCAATTGGTAGAGGAGGAGCAGGAGGAGGAAGATCAGAGGCAGGTTTTTAAAGGGCTGTGCAATCTCATTGGAACCATCAAGAGGGAAGGTTCCCCTGGCAAAGAAGTGCCTGAGATGGTGGTGGCAAGGGTTGGAGAAATTCACAAATAATCAGATCCATTAAAGTGAAACTTACAGGTGTGGAGGAGTGACCGTATTTGGACGGGAAAGCACCAGGAAAAGAATCTTGCTTGAAATCCTGGGGAGTCATCGCTGGTAGAACGGGCAATGTGATAATGGATGGACAAATGGTCTGATTCAGGATAAGCTAGTCCTATATTCCTTCAAGAAATCTAAGTCTGTGAATCAATTTATTCATCTTTTTGTGCATGGTCAGTTAGTATTTAGCGGGTGAATTGTCATGTTGTTGCGTGCCTTCAAGTTATTTCTGATTTATGGCAACTTCAAGCCAAACCTATCATGCGGCTTTCTTGGCAATATTTGTTCAGAGAGGGTTTGCTCTTGCCTTCCTCTGAGGCTGAGAGACTGTGACTTTCCCAGGGTCACTCAGTGACCACAGTTGAGCAGGGATTCATACCCTAGGCTCCCAGTATCCTGGTCCATCACTCAAATCACCACATCACACTGCCTCTCAGTGGGTGAATGCTGACCTCGTCCTCTGTGCCAGGTTAAGCAAGTTAAAAGTTGCATTATCCATACTGGCCTCACAAGTCAACATGTCTAGAGATCTGTTGAGTGTCCACATCCAGTAAGTCAGGTCAAGACTGTTCTGGACCTGCTTCTCTTCATCTACTTGTTCAACCACCTCTTGCTTTCATATAAACAACAGTTGTAATGAGAAGGAACAGCTATAGAAGCAACTGCCTAAGGAGGAAGTGGAGAAGAAGCTGGCAATACAGGCAGTGAGGAGCTAAATTCACTGATGGATGAAGATCTTGTGTTGCGTCAGTGTACTCTAAAACCTGGAGTGAAGACTCAGCATAATGATGGGTCAGTGTCATATTTCTTACTGTAGGCAGGAAGAGTAGACCTTGAAAGTAACATGTTACAGTAACAGGTAATTTGCAATTATTATTTCAATAACAAAGGCATAACTCTAGATCAAACTAGACATTTAGGTACGTACTCATGTATTCCCTCCCTTGAACACCTTCCCACAATGGGATTTCCTTATGGACATGTGCCTTAGCAGTCAGATTTGCAAATAAAACTATGTTCAATCACAAAACAAAGCATGGTAAATGCAAGATACATAGATGAGGAAAATTACATGCTATAACAAACAGATATCTTTTATCAGTTAAGGGAATGCCTCTATAAAGAAAATCTGCTCAACATATTATCTTAACATAATCTAAATTACAGGACAATTGTGATGTGACAATAGTGTGTTTTGTTCTGTTTGCAGTGTAAGTATAACTATTTTGCTACTTTGATAGTGACAGTGAGGGGTATGGTCTCACTATATAGTTGTATATTATATCACAAGCAAGCTGTTTATAGCTTATTTTGAGCGGGGGGTTAATGAAAAACTACAGTTACTGTTCAGTAACAATAATTAATTAATTGATTGATTGCTTAATTAAAGTTTAAAGGAAGTATTCTGTTAATGAGCCTGCTTATCATCAGAACATTCTAGATGACAGCTAGAGCAATGAATAGAAGCACCCACATCCATATTCCTTATTCTCTTCAATTGAAAGGTAATGTGGATTTGATCCAGAAGAAGAAGCAATAAGATTGGTCAGGAACAATGGTGGCATTGTCCCATGCTCACTTCCAACATTCTTTGACACAAGTCATCACAGCTGTAGCTGCATATTAAATGACCAAAAAAAAAATCCCATAAAGGAAAGACAGTCCTTCCCTCATCATCTTTCTGATAGCATATGGCATAGGGCATATGGCAGTGTAACCTCAACAGCCATTGGGGTTGCATGATTTAGGCTTTCTTTAATTTGTTCCTTATTGAATTACATATTATGAATCCACCTTACAGTTTAGACCGGGGATCTGCTGAGCAAGAGAGGAAAGTGAAGTTTGATGAGCAACAGGAAAAGTTTTACACTGATAGACATAAGAAAAGAACCTTTTGGTTCCATATAAGCAAAAATGTTCATATACATGAAACTCACAAACCACCAAGGGACACTGAAAATTATCCAGAATGAGTTGGGTTTTTAATCATCCAGTATATAGTAAAGAAAAATTGAAGAACATAAGCCCTTTGTTCCATTATTTCAGCCTACTGCAAACTTATACCCTTCAAGCACAGCGAAAGCTGCACTCCAGCCACTATAGCCATGGAGGTTCAATGAACTGGATGCCAAATTTTAACTCAGGTTGATTTAAATCCCATTTTATCCACCCTAGTCCTGGTTTTTATCTGCAAATCCCAGATTATCCCATTGAGTGCTTTCGTTCCACATCTCTGTATGGAACTGTTTTGGCTCCTCTTCTCCAAAATATAAAGAGCAGTGACCAACTGGGTTGGCAGGAGAGCAAATAAGATAAAGGCATGTGGATGCCAAAAGGAAATTCCTCCCCCAGTGAAGCAATTTGTGAAAAGTGATTTTTTTTTCTGGATCACAGTTGGGGATGAAAGGGTTAAATCCCATCCCCGCTGCCAGCTTTGATCTCATTAATTAATGCATTATCATGTTGTTTTCTTTTTTAAAAAATGACTTGAACATTAGATGCAAATGTTAATTTCAGGTCACACGTAGCTTCGTCCATAAAGAAATCTTTTTTTTTTGGGGGGGGGAAGTGTTTAGGTTTTAAGGTCCGGAGAATTATACAAACATTCTTTCCTCTTGTGAATCTCTCTCAGTGTGCATCAAATGGAGCCCACATCAAAGATTCATCTTTGCCCAAACCCCTCCGGTCTGCAGGCATTTTTCCTGTGTGGCTCTCTGTAGCATTGGCAGAGCCCTCCTCAAAAGGCCTGTGATGTGGCCATCTGTTTATCCACCCTCAGGAATATCTCTGCTGGATCCGAAAAGGGATGACAACTGTGCTTGGCCAATCACTATGTCGGTGTGCTCCGTGAAGACAGGGAGACAGACGAGACATTTACATATCGTAACACAAACTCAGCAGTGAGTTAATTGAAGTCGGCAGAAAGGAGCAAGGAACTGGAAAGCGGTAGATTCTTATCACCCACAATAAGCTCTCACATAGATACTTTTCAGCTCTGGAAAAAGAATGTGGCAGGCCAGAGATTTCTCAGCTCTCATATCCAACAGGAGGCTGGGGAGAGACAGGCATTTAATCAAACATTTATGAAATCAACCCAAAAAATCAAGGAGAAAAAGTTTTTGTGCCATCGCCCTTTCCCCAAGCAGGGAATCCAATCTAAGGGTACTTTGTCACATTTTTCAGCCTCAGCAAATGGCACCTACCCTCGGCCCAAGTCAGAGTGCCAGGTCAACCAATTTATATCTTCCAAGATCTTTTCTCTGTTCCTGGTAGTAAAAACTAATAACAACAGATCTAAAAAAAGGGGGGGAAACATTCTGCTGCCTTTTCATGCCACCTAAAATCTGCTTCCTGAGACAGCTGCCTCAACCTGTTCTAATGGTAGGGCTGGCCCTAAGAGTAAATCCAGGTGAAGGAAATGCACCCTTCTTGTGATTAAACACATAGAGGACTTCAGTGTTAAGTTCAAAGCATGGAAAAATATCCTCTTGGATTAAACCCGCCCCCCAGATGGCTTGGCAGTCCCAAAAAGTAACTTTTAAAATGTTTTCTGATAGTCTCTGATTTGTTTCATTCCCCTAAGGTATTGTGGACGACCTTTGGGTTTGTTTTCAAATATAGCAGGAAGCAGAGGGCTTCAAGGGACCCATGATTTTTTATTTACTTTTTTTATTTTGCTTTTCTCACTGTTACTTTTAAAATTGTGTTTAAATATGTGCTTTTTGCTGAGGAGTGGGTCCATGAATTTCATTAGATGCTCAAAAGTTAAAGCATCTTTCTATATCTTTATAACACTTTAAAAAAAATCCAAATCTGAAAAATAAATCCATAGCCACTCCAAGTTTAAAACTACAGTTGGATAGAACAACACACTTTGACTTCATATTTTCCATTTTCTTTCTGTCACTTGCCTTTGGAAGTTTCTTAACAGAGCAAAAATGAAGAACTTAAGGACTTATCCACCAGTTCAGTAAAAAGGTGCTGTTTTCTGTAGTCAACTGTTCTCCACCACTGAGTGGTTAAAATATATTGAACACATCACAGAATTGCAGCCCCTGGTCCAAGTCAAGGGTGGGGAACCTCATCCCATCACAGGCCTTACATCATTACCATTCTGTATCAACCATAAGCCTCAGAGCAAAAGTTAGTCAACAAAAACAGGTCCAGATAAAAACACAACAATAAAATAAAAGCAACAGTAAAGAATACTACAGATATGTGGTGGTTTATGACTTCCATGTCAATAGGGTAGTGCATATATTCTGGGAACTATGCATTATGCTGAACTGTGTCCTCCAAAAAGGTTCAGCATTTTGGACACATCCTTGAAAGTATGGATTTACTACCCCACTAACATGAGACAATAATTCATGATCCAGTTTAAAATCAGCTGTAGTAGCTCTGAACTGAGCTCTGGTCAGTAAGATGAAGAATAACCAGGATTTAATTTGGTTCCCAATGGAAGTCCACCAGTTGGGAAAACAATGTTCCATAACCAAGAACTATAAGAAGAGCTGCCTGTCAACTGTAAGCGTCAAAAATGTGGAACAAATAGGCAGGCACAGTGGTCACTATGTCGCAGTCATCCCCACTGTAGCTAAATGTATTGTATGTCTGCCTAAAAGATAGTAATTATTTCTGAATTTGCAGATATAGGTATAATTTAACATAAAGAAAGTTTACATAAATCTGTTCTCCCTTGGGTCCTCTTTTTTTGGTGTTGGATAATGTGTAAGTGGACATTCCATTGACTGTACCTGGGACTTTCTACTGGCAAACCATCTGTTCTATCCTTTGGAAGATTTATGACCCAGAAGGTGGTTCTGCAGGACTACTTTTCAATCCCTTGCCCATTGGATTCTGGGGTCCTTTGGGGCTTAGTTGTGTCCCACATTATATCTAACATATACATGAAACTTCTTGGTGAGGACATCCATGGTTTGGGAGTTCAGAACCATCAGTATGCAGATGATGCCCAGCTCTATTATCCTTTTCCACTTTAATCCAAGGAAGCTGTTTAATTCCTAAACTGGTGCCTGTCATCCATAATGGATTGGATGACAGTGATCAAACTGAATTCTGTCAAAAGGAACTAGGGATTCAGTCTGTATGTGCATTCCCTTTGAAGACACAGGTGTACTCCTGAATTCAGCCATGAGCTCAGATCAGATTTCAACAGTGGTCAGGAGTGCATGTACATAATTAAGGCCAGTGCACCGGCAGCACACATTCTTGGAGACATTAGAGGTGGCTACAGTGACACATGCTTCAGTTACACGTCATTTGTATTACAATAACATGCTCTTGATGGGGTTGCCCTTTGTAGAACGTTCAGAAATGTCTTCTGATCCAAAGAGCTGCAGGAGATTGTTAACTATAACTAGCTACAGGGAACACACAACTCACAGATTCCACTGGCTGCCAGTCTGCTTCTGGGTACAATTCAAAGTGCTAATTCTGAAAAGAGATAAGGAGGGACTACATTAATCCCAGTGGTTGTAAATAAGCAGCAATTGACATCATGTTTGGAGATACCTGCCTATAAATCTCCCAGCAGCTCTCTGATGTCTTTGTTGTTTGTACCCTTATGTTTAGCACTCTTCTGTGTTGGTATTTTCTTAACTTTGGACTGGCTACAATTGACAATTCTGTTTTGCTCCTTCTGGCTTCATTTATCTGGGCTACTGTAATGACTTCTGTACTGGATGATGCATCTTCTTCATCTTGCTGGATAACTGGTGACTGAACTGACTGATAACTCTTGCATTCTAACCACCTGACTCCTGGATCATTTAGAACCGTAGGACACCAGGTCCCATGACCAAAAAGGTCAATTCAAGAGACTTCTTATTCATCAAGTGAGTTCATTATGATGTTCACCATACATAGTCCTCCTCTCCCATCACTACCTGTCATTGACAGAGGGAAAGCATCCACCTAGCTCCTTTCCCCCACCAAGCTGGCTAATGTAGCCCACACATCCCTTTGCAGGTTGCCCAAAGACAGAATGTTCCCCTTTCTGGACAAATGAATGCCATCAGACCTGTAGAGTCCTCATTTCTCAAAGTCTATGTCTGGGTGAGCTAATTCCCCATGCCCCTCTCTCAAAACCTTATAAATGTCCTTGCTTACTTGGGAGGAAATAGCCTTGTTAAAAGGGAAAGCACTTATGATTCAGGCCATCATAGGCTTGCATCTCATTCAAGACCATTAGCCTGGCAGGAGAATTGTAGGGTAGCCACTTTGCCTTACCAGGTTTGGCAAAGGGAGAGTGATCCATGTTGTTCAGATAAAGCAAGGAGGTGGGTAAACAGCCTATGTCACTAGTACTCACCAGTCACTTCCAGTCTTCCTCCTCCCCTGATTATTTGCTTGGTGCAGGCCACAGTGGATTCAGCAACTACAGAACTGTCTTCCAAAGTTGCCCACTCCTGCTAATAAATTCTCAGCCTTCAAATCAAATGCTGGTAGAATTCATCAAATCTCCAAACCCCTTCCAGAGCTCAGTCACACAGGCAGAAAATGGAAGCATATTTCCCTCCTTGTTATTTCTCATCAGCTTACTGAAGCTTAAAGTTTCGGGCTCCCTAACCAGCAGAATACCCTCTTGAGAAGAAAGGCTGTTTGCAAACACAGAAATAAGCAAATTGCTACATGGGGGAGGGAACACATCATAAATATTTCAGCCAATTCTGTTTACTGTCTCCGAAGGGAAAACACAGGTTCAGAAGTGAATCAAACCACACTTTGAGCCAGCTACAGGGATACTATAAAGGCCTTCTTGTGAAATACAGAATCCCATCCAATCTGCCTCTTCTCAGTAAACTGCTGAGACCAAACACTGCCTGGAAGTGCTGCATTTATTCTTCTCCAAGATACTTCTCAACAAGTCAGCAGGAGGTGGATTGTCATATGCTTGATTTTCAGCACTCGCTTATGTATAAAGTTTTCCTCTAAATCTGGAGTGGGTAGCCAAGGGCCTATGGGTTGCTCCCTCCCCCCTCTCTTCACACAGATTGTGGACTACAGGAGGCTTCACCTCCTCTTTTTCTAGCAGGTAACTTCTTGTATTGGGGAAAAAGTTAGAGAATTTCAGACTGCAAACAAGTGCGGAAAGGTCAAAATAACGTTTAAATGACCGATCATGGCTGCATCTGGGTATAAAACTGGTCACTGTTAGGCTGATTTTGTAGAAAGTCTGAGGGGCCCAGGAGGGGTTGGTGGATTGACCACACTGAAAGCAATGACAGACCCCAAGCAGGATGCACAATTAGCACCTGCTACAGGTGGGAGTGAGAGTGGTACAGTGATCTGAGTGTTGAAATAGGACACTGAGAGACCAGAGTTGGAATCCCCACTCAGCCATGGAAACCCACTGGGTGAGCCTGGGCAAGTCAAACTGTCTCAGCCTCAGATGAAAGCAAAGGCAAACCCCTTCTACCAAGAAAACCCCATGAGAGGTTTGCTTAAGGGCTGTCATAAGTCAGAAATCAATTGAAGGCATAGAACCACAACACCACAACTGGTAGGAAGGGGTGAATCATATTTAAAATACCATGCAAAGGGAGATTTACTTCTTACCATCCCAATGGAAGTGACCAAAGCCCTATTACTACCAACTGAATCCTTTTCTGGGAGCATTCTGGCCACATAAATGGAGGTAATACCTCTTGAAGTCATCTTGGTTGGCCATTTTGGGACATGGCGGGGGCTGATGAGAACTGTGTGGCTCTCCAAAAAGTTCAGGACTGCAAATCCCAGGATTCCTCAAACTGGCTACCTTAACTAGGGATCTGTAGTTCAATAACATCTAGAAGGCTGTGCAGTACCTATCTTGATGAATTAGATCAGCAGTTCCCAAACTTAGATCTTCAGATGCCCTTGGATTTCAACTCTCAGAAGTCACAGTCAGAATAACCAATAAGAATTCTGGGAGTTGTAGTCCAACAATTTCTGGGAACCCAGCTTTGGGGACTACTGAATTAGTCCACTAGTCTGATTGGGTCCAATGTAGGATATGGTTTGAGTATTACGTAATCATAGGGTTTTCTAGGTCCCTTGCCCCTGTTCATCAGTTAGCTCTCAGCTCAACTCCATCAAGCAACAGCTTTTCACAATACACAAATACCCAAAGTGAAAAATGGCATCCATCAGAGTTATGAGGATGGAGATGGAATGGTGCCACCCATTATGTTGCTGCAGCTGATGCCAGGAGATATAATACTTGCTTTATGATGTCCTGAATTCTTATTGAAGTCAAAATTGGGTCTATCCTGTGGCAATTTTAGCTTCTTTTAAAATATTTGTCAAGAGAATCATATAGGCAGTTGTAAGACTGAAAAGCCCGTGTAGACATTTAAATGCACAGTTAAATTCCTTCTGTGCAGAAGGTTGCACAGAGAACCGAAATGACATTAAATTTATTGATTGTTCCATTGTTCTCTCCAATGGCATACATCCCAAAGATTTATATATTTCTGCAGCCTGTGAACTAGCCCAACAGGCAAACATAAAAATGAGGAAAGGGTATGGGAATGGATAAATGAGAGTCTCGTAACACTCTAAACATTTGTTGTATCAATGGTTTTGTCAGGATTCAACTGGCACTACCTAATCTTGTCTGAGATGTAACAGTCCACAAGTTATGTGAGAACTGGCCTCAGTGAACTGATTATGATAATAATCTCTGCACACAGGACCACCTTTGGAAAGTATTCAGAAATATCAGTGGTCCAAAATGATGTGACCAGAATGATGACTGGGACAAGTTAGAGAGAACATAGAATAACTGCTGTTACCAGTTTCATTGATCTCCAGTCTGTTTCCAGGCACAATTCAAAGTGGTAGCTATGACCTACAAAGTTCCCATGAGCATGGGTCTGGAGCATTGGAAAGAGTGCACCTCTCAATTTGAACAAGCCCAAGTTTTGAGATCTTTGGGGGTGGCTTAATTTCAGTCCCAGAAGCCCAGATACTTTTGGTGAGGACATAACACCAGGCCTTCTTGGTAGCTACTCCCCAACTACCAAGGTCCCTTCCATAGCAGTTGAGTTTGGTTCCCTCTTTCCTCTGTTTCTACTGGCATGCAAAAACTTTTTGTTAAGATAAATTTTGACCCTTAGCTGATTCCTATGGAAAGCGTTTTTGTAATGGGAGTAATAGACTTTTAATATTTTCCTCCTCTATTATGCTTCAAATGCTTTCAAACAGTTTCTACTTCAGAGCCATTTTTATATGATAGTTTATTTAACAGTTTTTACTTGTTTTTACTAGTATATGGTTGATTTTAGCTATGTTTTAATGTCTGTTGTAAGCTTCCTTGCTTCCCTTATTGAGAGAAAAGTGGGATATAAATTAAATAATTAAAAATAAAACAATGAAAAGGTGTTCACATTAAAGCAGCCTAGCTTCACCTTAAAATGATCTAAGAACAATTGGGTTGGCACATGCATTATGACAGTTGCCTCACTCTCTGTAAACTCTACGTACAAA
This sequence comes from Ctenosaura bakeri, assembly GCA_948474755.1. Classification (NCBI taxonomy): domain Eukaryota; kingdom Metazoa; phylum Chordata; class Lepidosauria; order Squamata; family Iguanidae; genus Ctenosaura; species Ctenosaura bakeri. The sequence continues at coordinate 205,276 of CAOLHI010002098.1, read as the reverse complement.
AGGCATACACTAGCATACCATTTTTATGATACAGCAGTTCATTTTGAGCTACCCATAATTTAGACTCCAAACCATGACTTGTAAATGCATGGGTGACCTGAAATCTGTCTAATCAAACAGCCATAGTCATCATTGTTATTACCATTATTATATATTGATTTACCTTTTTTATATAGCACTACTAATATGCATGCTGCTTTATAAGTAAAACAGTCAAAAACAGCAGGTCCTGCCAAAGGCTTACAATCTAAAATGTGTGTATGTGTATACACAGAGAGAGAGAGAGAGAGGCAGGGGGGAGGAAGGACTAATAAAAACATCAAACTATAAAATACAAATGTAAAACAATTACCCAGATAAAATACAAAAATACAATGTAAAATAAAGCAAACTGACAAACACATGTAATCAAAATATACAAGATTATAAAACAATATTAAACTAAAATCCCAAAACACGAAAGATTTTAACTAAGGCCATTTCCACACTAGACTGTTACAGCGCTATTATTCCATTTTCAACATCCAATGGAATCCTGGGGTTGCAGTTTAGAGAGGGACAAGCCTCCCCTGATTCTGCCTGTCTGAATTTCACCACTATCACAAGTTGGATGCCCAGGCAGCCAGAAGATGATAATGGGACCCCAGACAGAATACATATTAGCTGGCATATGGCAAAGAACCCTCAGTCCCTCAGCCTAAAGATGGGGAACCAGACCTGTTTCAATACCTTACCATCTCCCACATTCCTCAATAGCCTCAAGCTCATTGAGAGAAAGGCAGGATGAAATGCTAACTAATAAACAGATTAATGAATGAATTAAACTGACAGCATTATATGTATGCTCAGAAATAAATACCTGTGTATTCAGTTGGGCATTATTCCACAGAAAGCCTCTTTAGGATTGTATCTCTGGTTCAGGAACAGAAAAACAGCATAGATTTCACCTACAAGAAAAGAAAGGACAAATCAGGAATGTCTCCTGTGTATTTGTGCAACACACATTTACACTTTAGAAAAGTGCTAAAATGATGAAAAAGTGCTGCAACATTCTATCACCTTAAGGATGCCATCTTTTAATCATGCAGTTACTAACACTTCTAGGTTATCTAGTGATTTTTCCCATCTGAGCTGCAATTTGTGAGCTGGCCCTTGAGAATGACAGGAATCAAGAACTTCCCACTATCTCACAATACTTACAGTAAAGCCATGATTTAGGAAATTCATTCCTTAGCTCCTGAAAGAACTTCCATGCTTAGGCACAATGTACCTCTGAATAGCAAAAATAGGGTATAAACAGGGAGAAAGTACTGTTGTTCAGTAGTAGAAGGCATACATTGCAAGCAAATTAGCTCAGGACCATGCCCAAGGCATTTTTCACATGCAGATGATCATAGGAACAGCTAGAAAAGGTTGGGAAATATTGCTGTCTGAAGCACAATGACTTCAGCTATTCTGTGGAGACAATATTGTGCAAGATGGAGCAGTGGTCTCACTACACTTCTTTTATGCTTGTAATTAAATCAGCCCTTTCTTCAGGACCAGGAGGACTAGCATCTTTTATTTATGAAAGGTGGGGAGAAAGAGAAGGAAGGAAGGAAGGAAGGAAGGAAGGAAGGAAGGAAGGAAGGAAGGAAGGAAGGAAGGAAGGGCTTCCTTCCTTCCTTCCTTCCTTCCTTCCTGGTATTGCTAGTGGCTATATATTAACACCAGCATCAGAAGCATTATGCTGTGGAAAATGAAGAAAAGCATTCTATTGTATTCATAGCCCCTGCCATGGGCTTTCCTTGGACATTTGTTTGGCTACTGAGTGTGCAGATTGCTGGACCTTTGGCCTGCTAGATAAGCCTTTGGCCTGTTCCAGCACAGTTCTTATATTCTTAGAGGTACCTACTGCCTCAATTAGTATAATGCAATTCCATGGACTGACTCCCGTTGTTAGTCCCAACTAAAGTAAGCATATTGAATCAATGAGGTTCACTGATGTGTCAATTCACTATTCAGCAATTGATTCAATGCGTCTAACCTAGTTGGGATTCGTCAATGGGATTCAGGTTCCTGGGCTGTTAAATTATGTCTTTATGCAGACCTAGGAGGGCTGGGATCTTATTTTATTTTTAAAGAAAGGCCATAATGCACTGGTAGACCACATCTTTCATCTGCAGTTCCAGCCCACAATAACTCTTAAGTCAAACTAGAAAAAGATTCCTGTCTGAAACCATGGAGAGCCACTGCTTGTCAGAGCAGGCAGTACTGATCTAGATGGACCAGTGGCTTGACTTGTAAACAGATAATTGTTGGTTTTCCTATGGAAGGGCCTTCATGATCTCCTTATGATCTTCCTGGAGACACCTAGCTGACCAGTGTTCAAAGGAGGAAGCTGGGATCAATTCCTAGAATGCTTCTGCAGGTGCCATCCATCTACATTATATTCAGTATTCTCTCTCTTCAACACAATGCAGATAACAAATCTATGTATGTTGCAGTTCTCCTACATTAGATTGAATTGGAGTTTTGTTCAGGACATCAATAGAACAAGGGTCATATCCTGAGAGTAATTGTCCATGTGTATCTCTAAACAAGCAATTATATAACTGCGAAAGAGAAACGTCAGAGGAAAACCATACTGTGATATGACCATCCATAATAGCCAAACCCATCACAATTTATTTCTATGGTTTGTTCATTGCATAATTACTAAACATCTTGATAACCAAGTCCATTGAAAAGTTTCTCTTAATCAAACCATGGAAGGTTCTCTTCTTTTTTCTCTTTGAAGAGCTAAAGAAGCTTGAAAGGAGGAAGGGAGAAATTAAACCATGTCAGAGGCCCTCCACCACCTTGGCCATGCTTGTTCCTCTGTGCCCAGCTTAGCTATCCTGCAGCCATTTTGCTGTATGTCCTTCAATGCTGTGTTCTCTTCAATGGGTGATGGAGGTGGAGCTGAGCTGAAGCATGGGAACCAAGGTCATTCAACAGACTGGCTTGGACTAGAGAATGAAATGTGAGTGGGAAAGAGGGGAGAGGGGCAAGAGGTGGTCTAAAAAGCAAAACTTGCATTGTACCCTTGGTTCTGGTAAGAACGCAGTTTGTGTACTGAACTAATCTTCCATAAAAGCTTTCTGGATGTGTCCATGAAGAGTTAAGTTGAGTTAGGATCAGTTACAATAAGACCAGAGTTAGGATAATACCAGAGATTACAGTCAGGGCTTACCAAAAGAAATGCTCCAACATAATGCTGTCACATAGTAATACATGTAAACTCAGTATTCACTGAGGTGAATCCTGCCAAGTATCGAGGTACAAATGGATAGTGTTGGTACTGGATTTTCTCTGCTCCAAAGAGCTGGTGTGGTTTAGTGGTTTGAGCACTGGACTAGGACCCTGGAGACCAGGCTTCAAATCTCCACTTAGCCCTGGAAACCCAAGGGTGACCTGAGCAGATCACACTTTCTCAGGCCACTTCCACAGTAGACTTTTATAGTGCTGTTATTCCACTTTCAACAGCCTCAAGGCCCCTCCATAATCTGCAAACCCCAGGATTCCATAGGATGTTGAAAGTGCAATAATAGTACTATAACAGTCTAGTGAGGAAATGGCCTTAGTCTCATAGGAAGGCAAAGAAAATCTTGCCAAAACTACCCCATGATAGGGTCATCGTAAGTCTGAAACCTCCGAGATGGAGATTGGCCTCATTTCTCTTCCCCTCACAGCTGTCTCCTCAGCAGTGCACATCCCACTCCCAGGTTGAACACTGAGAATGGAGAAAGAGAGGTACAGAGTTCTCAGTGCAGACTGTGACATTCCACACAGATGGCACTATGTTATCTTTGAAAACAGTGGGTTGTTGTTGTTGTTGTTGTGTGTGTCTTCGAGTCATTTGTGACTTTTGGCGACCTGAAGGTGAACCTATCACGAGGTTTTCTTGGCAAGATTTGTTCCAGGAGGTTTTTGTCTATGCCCTTCTCTGAGGCTGAGAGAATGTGACTTGCCCAAGGTCACCCAAAGATTTCCGTGTCTGGAAAGGGAACTAAAGAGATGCAAATGAAAGAGAACAGAGAAGAAGCATGTTTTTGCATATACAAATGCATCCAATTGGCTTTATATTAGTAAGGCTTCGTAGTAGTGTGGTTTCACATTAAACTGCTTTATTTTGTGTTATGATTTTTCTGCCCGGTCGTCTAGCATGAAAAGGATCCAGAAAAAGAATTTTTCCAAATGAGAGAGAAGACCCAAACACCCAAGTTGCTGAAACACATGCAGGGTAGTTTACGTTTAATTTGTTCATAACTAGTTAGGATCCATTTGTCCATTTCCCTTGTCGGTTAGGAGTAAACCAAATCTGCATACAGGATGACTAGCCATTTTAAAAAAAAAAATCAACAATTAACAAACTAAGAGTTGTTAGCAAACAGGATGTGTATTGGCAGCCTTCTTCTATTACAGCTGCCTTCCAGTCTTAGATAAAAAGCCACCAAAGATGTACATTATTTTCTAAGTGTTGTACTTCCGCCAATTGACACTTGTATAAGCAAGCTGCAGCAATGCCTCAGAAAGAACATTTAATGCTGTAATTCTGCAAACAGTAGCAACAGTAATCATCCCCTAACTATCAGGCACAGAACAATCTGTCAGCTTTGTTTGGCTGCATCACAATATTCCACTGAAAATAAAAACGCCATAAACATGCCTGATGAAAAAACAATTACAATGGAACAAAGAGAGAAATTCACCCAGAAAACAGCAAAGTAATCAATGGGAAGGAAGAAGGGAACAGCATTTAACAATATTATTTTTGGACTGCAACTCTCAGTGACTCTTCTGGCCAAGGAATTCTGGAAGGTGTTCCTCAAAAAAGTAACTTTTCATACTTCTGGGGAAAAAGTAGATGTTCAAAAATATGGTTTGAATCTATCAAAACTAGTTTTCTGTAAGCAGATCAGAAATGAATATTAGATTTTCCTTTCCTTTTCTTCTTTGACAAACGCAAAAGGAGGGAGTCATTCCAATGCTGGAAACCCCAACAGAGTAGTTCTATATAAGAAAAAGTTCATTTGGGACACTGAGAAAGGTAACTTGACCAAGAACAGGGACTAATTCTTCGACTCTAGTGGTGTCCACAAATGGCAGAAATAGGTGCCAATACAATTCAATTCAATCAGTCCTTTCAATCTGTCCTATGTACCAGCACGCAAGAGAGAAATGTTGAACCCCTTTCTGATTCATGAAAGCAGAGTGCTCTTGTCAAATCAGTCCAATATTATTATTATTATTATTATTATTATTATTATTATTATTATTATTTGGTTGGGGGGTGTTTTTGGTTATTGGGATGGTTTATTTGGAGTTCCCCCCCCTTTGGCTACCGGGGGACTACAAAGAGAGAGTTAGATAATGCAACAAATTGTCTTGGAGATTCAGAGTTGGCAGTTCAGAAACTGGACACTGAGTGACCAGTGTTCAAATCCCCACTTAGCCATGAAAACCCATTGGGTGACTCTGGGCAAGTCATGCTCTCTCAGCCTCAGAGAAAAGCAAAAGTAAAAACCGTTCTGAACAAATCCTGCCAAAAAAAAACATGATCACCTTAGGATCACCATAAGTCAGAAATGACTTGAAGGCATACAGTAACATGAAGCTTGCCATGTTCAACTATTAATGGTATAGTCCTCTTTTTCATATCACCACCCTACCCATATCGCTTGCTCCTGTATAGGTGACTGGTTGCCATTTTCTCCTACATAGAAAACTAAAGCATCATACCTGGGGAAATTCTGCCACAGAGGAAGGCAAAGCACATGTTGCACTCCTAATGCTGAACAGCCTAGGCGTCACCAACAGAGATCCCATGGGTGATACAGACTTGTCTGTGGACAAAATGCATGAAAATGATTCGGACAACATACCACCTGGTCATTCTTGCGTTATGCACCAAACTTCTTGTTATAACAGTAGGCATTTTGAGAATATGAGATGAAATTCCATTATTTGCAACTCAAGGTGAGTCATCATGTAGACATTTTGCCACCCTCATAAATTGGTATAGATTTAAGCACATCAAGTCTCAGGTAAATCTTCCATTTAATAAGCACAGTAGTGAGAGATTAGGAAAAGGAAAAAAATCCAGATTTCATTGCAGTTGGGCATACAGAGAGATTTAAAAGACTAGACATTATTCTATAAGCTTGGCTTCTAATAGTACAAAAGGTTTGAATGTTCAGTAGAATAAAACCAGAAATAATAGTTGTCACTTGTATCCGTAAGTCATCAAATATGTTGAAATACAGTCTGGCTTATTGTTCAATTAGCCTTGCATTTATTCTGTATGCTGGGAGGTGGCAACCTTAATAGGGGTTCACAAATGATATCTTGTGTCTTCTTCACCAGTTCTTAACTCACTAGTTCCATTACATTTATTAGCTATCTCTGGACACTGGACCATTTGTGCTCCGAACTGAAATTCTTCTAGCATTATCCCATATTAATAATTTATTTTAATACACTTTATGCATCCACATGTCACTGAGTCCTGATTCAGTTGTCACTGTTTGTTAGCATTTAGCATTTATCCCTTAGATTCCCACATTCTTTTCTATGCCTAATTTTGGCAAAGCTTTCCTTGGTTTCTTCAATGACAGTTTAGATAGCTGCTTGCTAGCAACAGTTCAATTCTGCTTTGCAATCTACGTTTATAGGAGCACTGAAACCATTGTTTCCTATTTGATATCACAGCAATGGTAATTTTTGATATCACAATACTGTTAGATGCCATTGTCACAATACAGTGGCATCTAGTGAGAATGATTCTGTATCTTGGATACAGAATCCGGCCCCTCCCAAATCTGCAAACCCCAGGATTCCAGGGGACGTTGAAAGTGGAATCATTGCACTATAACAGGCTAGTGCGGAAATGGCCTGTGATTCCCTGGATCTTCCAGCCAGCATCACCACTGTCTTTGCTAACTGTAGATTCTGGGAGCTCTAGTCTAGAAAGCAAAATTTCCAAGCTCTGTATAGTGCACATTGTGGTTTGAAGAGCAAACAGCAGTGTGGACTCCATGTTTGAGTTATCCAGCTTCTTCATATTGGGAAGGATATGTGCAGATGGTACTCATAAAACCACATGGAAAAACTAACATAATGATCCCATTCTTAGCAAAAACATAAAAGAAACAAAACATGGATTTGATGGCAAGGAGGATTTTATATACAAGGGAATCAAGCAAAGTAGAATTTTTCTGAATATGTCCAATGGCATTCAAGTAGAAGGCAGGAATAAGCATGTCTTCCTAACCTTCAATAATTGAGGTCAAAAACATTTGCTTTGCTTACTGCTTGTAACTGCTGTTAAGTGAAAAGGGTTATGACCACGCATAACCTTTTGTGTCTGTTTACAGATCCAATTCAAATGACATAGAGTTGACCATCACACTCATGGGACTGTACACAATGCATAAGAAAATTATTTCACCCATTAAATCTTTTCCATGCAAATATGAAGGTAGATTGGCACTGAACACCAGCATTCAGTTGGGCCCAGATGTATAAATGGCAGCAAAATAATCATATAGAAAACTGCCACGTATCAGTTCAGGCTGTTTATCTATTTCAGTCATTCCAAGGCCATTTCCGCACCATACCTCCTTCTGCTGGCCTCCTGTTGCAGTTCCAGGAGTGCCTTTGCCAGGAAATGAGCACAGTGCGAATGCTCCCACCCACACCCTGCTGGCTCCCTATGGAAGGGAGTGCAAGTGACATCTTCCTTCCTTCCACAATGCAGTCAGCATCTTTCCTGTGCTATGCTACAGAAGGAAGCCTGTGATCGCACGTCCACCTTTCCACATGACTGGCAGTGACAGGAGCTTCACATGCTTGTGGGTGCTTAACAGATTTTTTTCTGTCAAGCGAATATCCTGTGATCGTGATGGGTGGGGGTGCATTGGCAGCAGGACTGTGACAATGTCGTGTGAAAGCACAATTCAAGACTGCTACCAACGTGCCCCCATTGTGCAACAGCAACACCATGCAGAAATGGCCTAAATCTTTATCGTCCAGATACATTGGATTTCATTTCCAAGAAGTTTCAGCCAGTGTAACCGGTGGCAGTGAATCCTGGGAGCTGAAGTCCAAAATATGTGGTGGACCAAAGGCTGACAAGCACTGGTCTTTCTGGCCCACCATTGGCTATTCTGACTAGCAGTGTTTTTCTGGTGCCTTAGGCACACTGTGCTATGACCTGCTGATGCTTAAGGAAAAAACTCAGAATACCAGGGATTGAACTTGAGACCTTCTACATGCAAAGTAAATGCCCTAATCACTGAACTATGCACCCTCTTCAAAGGATGCTACCACACACTACTTCTTTGAGGCTCAAACTCATGACCTTCCTCTTATGAGACTGATTGCACTGCCTATGGGAATAAAAAGTAGATTATTTTTCTTGCCTTTTAATTAGCAAATTATCTTGACCTGGTGCTCTCCATTAAGTAATTCTTTCTAATGGAAAGGACCCAGTCACAGCAATCCATAGAGCCAAATCTGCTGCTTGTGTCGCTTCACTAACTATGTTACTGTGAGGTTATTTTTGCTCATTGTTTTGTTTTTATTCTTGTTTTCGTCCCCAATTTTAATTTCTTCTTTCTTTTTGGTTTTATTAATTTTTGTATTACTGTTTGTCAGAAAGTTATTTTTTTTTCAAGAAAGGAAAATCCACAACATCAAATGGCATGTGGGGGGAAGTATTATTTTTGCATTTTGTGTGTTCTGTTCTCTGCTGCTGACTTGACACTGAAAGTGTTGCCCCCTTGGAAAACCCTGTTCCAGGGTCTACAACTTTTATATAAAATAAATCCAACCCACCAGAAAGGTCACCAAGATGCGCACGTAGGCAATAACAGTCGTACAATCGAATGAACCAGGTCAGGCCAGTAAACTCCCCAGTCACGTAGCCACAGGAGACCTCATGTTGTGATAACCCACAGTGGACAAAAGGTCATCAACCTTTAAGGAGTCCACTTGAAGGGAGTAGAGTGTTCCCATAAAGTTGGGCACTGGAAGCAATAAAATCTTATCAAATCTATCCCCAGAAACTCACACCACAGCCTCAAACAGGTGGAAGATCCTGTTGCTTGGATGACACCTTATCTTCTGACATCAAAGAAAGTACCAGGTGTGGAGTTGTTTTCCTTTGCTGTCCCCTTTTGTCCTCCCCAGGAGAGGATTTGCCTTCAAAGTAAATTTTTCCTACAAATAGTCCCCATTTTGGGGCTAGTTAAGAAGGATGCCTCCCAGTCATACCAACTGACCGGTCTCCCCCTCCCGATAGCCGTGCGATCACCGCAGCGTCCCTTCGCTGAGCTCCTGTTCGATTGCTGCTTACCAGATCAAGGACTTCAGGAAAAGGCGCAGTATCGCCCAAGCTACGAATTCCTCAACAATCCCTCTATCTTATTTCCACTCTTTATTTCTTTTAGCCCTTGGATGCGTGTGTGAGTGTTTGCGTTGATGAAAGCTATTACTGTTCAATAAAGTCATTCATTGGACATTTTTGTGTGATTTCTGACTGAGCCTGACCCCATAAAAACTGGGTAAAAGATCTCACTAGGTTACCCTGCTTCTCGCATTGCTGTTGCTTATGCTCCGTTGAGCTTACTTTCCCCATCATTTGGAGCATATTAAAGTGTCCCTCTGGGACCCCCAGATTTTCAGGGTAACAGAAAGAATGGACTTTTGTCCTGTCCTCCTTGTGATGACATGGACAGCATACCTGAATGGTCCTCGCCTATACCACCTAAATGCCCTAAGGCACCAGATCCTATCTGATCTTGGAAGCTAAGCAGGGTCACTTGGGTCACCGATTAGCACTTGAGTGGGAGACTGCCAATGAATACCAGGTGCTGTAGGCTTTATTTCAGAGGAAGGAACTGGCAAAACCACTTCTGAGTATTCCCTGCCTAAGAAAACCTTTTGAAATTCATGGGGTCACCATAAGTCAACAGGCAACTTGAAGACACACACACACACACACCTTATGACAACCCTATTTAAAAAAACACAAGTCAGCAACAAACACAGACATATCTACTCAGGAGCAGGCCTTACTGGGTTTAATAGGACATCTTCTCAAGAAAGTCTGGCCTTAAAAAACTAATATAAAAGCCGAATGGCTTTTAATCTGACAGTTTAATGCAACTTTTGGAACCACTGGGGTTGTTTTCAAAGTGTCAGCATTGTTTTTAAAACAACTTAGAGTTTGCTTTTTAGGCCTACATTGCAAACTGTGTTCCTGCATTGGCTTTAAGGTGCATTTATCATGGGTTCAGTGTTTCAGTAGTATAGTTTGATGTGTCCTTATTGAAACCATTTTTCCAGGTACTGCTCATCAAGACTGAGATTCGAAATCTTATCAGGCCAGCTAATTCTCCAGAGGCCATCTTTCAGGAAGAACTTTTATGAAAAACTTTCTTTCTACTGGACATTGGTGTCTGGTGTTAACTCCTTCTCCCCTCACCTTCATTTTGATATATAACACACTAAAATGTCTCAACTTTCCTGTGTTCTTTAATGTGACAAACAATTACAAGGCAAGGGCAAGAGGCTGTTGATAATAGGGCTTTTACAGGTCCACAAACAGGGGTATCTTTCAGGAGAACTTGTGGCTCAGAAGGCAGTAGGGTGCAACACCACTCTGGCCTTTATTCTAAGCTACCCAGTGTACTGATTCCCAACAGGTTTAGCACCTTGGATAGTTCGTGTAAAGTTCAGACTAAAACCTGGAGTGGGTTCACAGCTCCAGCTTCCAGTATCACCGGTTGTAAAGCTGATCTTGTTTCCCTTTTATCCTTTTATTCTGACAGCTCTAGTATCACAGCCATCTGCTGCTGGCACTAAAAGGGTATGATTTTAGTATCTCCGAGGTGTCTTTGTGTGTCTTTTCTTTTTTAGAAGCAGCAGCTGGGAGTGATGATTATATGACCTCCTACCTGGCTCCACAGAAGATGGGAAGCTATTTGCACCAGCTTTAAAAACAGAGTTTAAAATAAATATTTGCCAACTGCCTCCAGTTCAGTCTCTTCACAGCTCTCCATTTTACACAGCAGGGAGCTCAGAATGAACTTCAGGAAGACAGAAATCTAGGACTGACCTATGCTCTTCTGTGTCGCCTTTGTAGTGTCTTGTGGAGGTCACAGACAAGCCAAAGAAGCTACCAGCAGTAGGATCTGCCACTCTAATCTGAACTGGCAAGAGAGGGAGTCGGGGTCATGATGATATCTGGGTTTATGTTGATTACATTAGTTCATACACTTTATCGGAAGGTGCTATCTGTTGTTGTTCAGGGGACCCAAGCAACAGAGTGAGGGTAATAGATCCATTCCAAGGAGGAAAAAAATGGCAAATCATGGCCATTTCTGCACTAGACTGTTATTAGTGCTATTATTCCACTTTCAACACCTGTGGAATTCTGGGGTTTGTAATTTACTGAAGTCAAAGAGCTCTCTGGCTGAGAATTCTAAATGTCTCTTCCTAAACTGCAAACCCCAGGATTCTACAGGATGTTGAAAGTGGAATCATAGCACTATAACAGTCTAGTGTGGAAATGGCCTATGCTAGAGAGGTTCTCAATGTGTACAAGTCATTAAGGTAGCTGTAAGTTAACTTCAGCACCAAGAGCAGTATGCTTCTAAATACCATTTTCTAGGGAACCTGAGCAGGAAGGTGCTGTTGCAGCTTTCTTTTCCTTCTGGACTTCTCATTGGCCATTATGGAAACATAACAGTGGGTTAGCTATTCCTTTTGTTGGTTGGTTAGGGATTATGGGAACTGTAGTCCAGTGCACCTACAGGATGATATGGGAATGCTGATGTAAGTTGACAGAAGACATGATCCAGCAATTTCAGTGGCAAGACCTATTCAACTTTTTCCTGCTACCACAACACAAACCCTCAGAAAAGGCCAACTGTAGAACAAGAGAATACTTCTTATGGCCAAAGTAGTCTTGCTGATTAACACTGGTACAATCCATGGTTATAGTAGCATGAGTACTTCTTCCAGCATTGCACAAGGGTAACACTCAGTACTTCCTTCACCATGCCTTCTCCTAGATTGCTCAGGTTGCAGGAGTGCCCCACCCCTGCCCAAGCAGCCACTAACTGGATCTGTAGGGTGCACAGACAAGATTAAAGGAGTAGCTGTTACCATCTACTAAGATCTTGGTAGAAGAGTACATGGGCATGGAAGCAAGGAAAAGATCATTATGTGACATTTCACCAGCATCCACTAGAATCATTATGTAGTGATCCACTAATGTCCAAGAGAATCTTGGATTAAGAGTACATAGACATGGAGATCTATCACTGTGTACTGTTCCGCTGTTCAAGATGACCTTGACCTAAAAATACATGGATAAGGAGGGAGAGCATTATTGTGCAATGCTTTTCACCTATAATGTGTTTCCATCACAGCACCAAGGTTGCATTCAAAAGAAAAACCCACCCAATTTGTTGCAAAGACAGCAGAGTTATCAGACAGCATATCTGATATCTGGTTGCTCTGAAAAATAGGATTATCATGTTGTGCTGTTACTGTTGTAAAAAGTGAAGATCAAAAGAAAGTGGGGAGGCTAGGACATTTTTAAAATATAAAAAACTTGTACTGTTGGCAGCAGGCCTTTTTTAAAAAATCAGATTCATTCATTAGTGCAATTCCTCAAAGGCCACAAGACCTTTAAACAGAAAACATGCTTACTTTATCTTTTTATTTTTCTCTTGCTCTTTCCTTCTTAAGGTTTAACGAAATACATACCAAGGGAAACAGATGCTGAAACTGGATCTTGCTTAGCATGAGTAATTTATAAATAGCCGTTGAATCAGCTATTTTATGTTGATTTCATATTATACTTACGTATGTAAGATGTAAAGGTAAGAAATAAGAATCACAGTCACTCTTTGTTACATAGTTGACCTTATAATTATTAAGTATAATTGTTTGGTAGTGATGCTTTGTTAAATGCTTTGATCCAGTTCTAGATTTTTAAAAAGATTTGGTGTCTAACTTAGGCTGCAGTCCTAATCAAACTTCCTTGGGAATAAACCCTACATAGTGGTTTGGGCATTGGACTATGGCCCTGGAAATCACTGTTCAATTCCCTGCTCAGCCACGGAAATCCACTGGGTGGCTGTGCCCCATGACATATTGATAGTGTGGCTCATTCAAAATTATACATGCCTGTAGATTATGTTATGTTAGTAGTAAAGGAGTATAAACCCAGACTAGCAAGGCATGGCTGTTACTTAAAAGGGCTTGCAATCAACACGTGATTTACTATATACAAGCTGATAGATGATGGCTCAGAGGTCAATGAGCAATTGATTGTGCCAGAAACAGAGCCAGTGCCTGTGATGACCAAACTATCTTGTCTGCACCTCCACTGGCTAAAAGACAACCTGAGACAGAGTTTTTACAGCCAGTGCCAGAAGGAGAAGGGACCACTGATGATGTAGGTAAATTAGATTCACCTTTGCCTCCCCCAGCCCTTAGTCACAGAGACAAAAGAGAATGGCTCAAAAGGAAGTTGTTCTGCTGAGATTGAGAAGACAGGACAATGATGAGAAACACCTGTTCTCCTCTGCTATATAAGTCTGCCAGCATAACTTGCTGTTTGCTTGTAGCAAATCAGTACTCAAGTTCCCAGGATCCTTGTATTGTGGCTTTCTTGGCTTGACCTTGACTTCAGCTTTCAGCTCAGCATTTCTACTTGATTGTTAGCACTGGACAGCCTCTACTGCCTCCTCCTCCCTGGCAAGTACTATCACTTTCCTTCTCCTCCTAGCAGATAAACATGGACTGAGAGTTGAACTCCAACAACCTTCACTAAAACTGCAAGTAACAATGTATTGCATATCAAAGGAAAGGGTCTGGGAATCTCATCCTAGTAAAAATGGATCAAAGAGAATGGGGTCCAGGTATCCGGTTAGTGTTAAGTAAGATATCCAAGGATAACATCAGACATCCAGAAATGCTATGGAATGAAAGTTCCTTGGGAAACACTGGAAGTTTGGTAGGGGTGAGACCCGGAATATCCACCAATGGGCATTGTGTACATGTAAAAGTGTGTACCACTATACAACCAAGTCGTAAATCATTAACTCCAGCAAGAGTTGTAAGTTATGCCTCACACACCTCATTAAATACCATGGGAAAACTCTCTGTGTTTTCTTGAGAGTAAAGGGGTAGCTAAACATGACAGATTGCTGGAGTTAAGGATTTTCAACACACACACAGGTACATCACACATTCTCAACCTCAGAAAAAACCCTGATAGGTTCACTTTAGGGTTGCTATAGGTTGGCAGTGATTTGAAAGCACACAATGACAAAATGTGCTCCTAATATTCTGATGACACATTGTGTCTCTCTCTTCCCTATCTTTCTTCTCTGTAGCCTTACATGTCCTGGAAAAGATAGTAGCAAAGTGATCAGCACCTCATAATAAAACAACAAAATCTAGTGGGATTTATTTCTGGATAAATATGCATACGATTTGGCTATTTAACAGTATATACTGTGTCGCTCTTCAATCATTGCTTCCTTCTACTCGTGATGGTAAACTCTGGTTTACTAAGAGACAGGCAACCTGTTGCTTTAGGGCCACATGTGATTATCATTTTACTTTGATATGATCCTCAGGTTAATTTCCAAACAGCCTCTGACAGAGGTATCTGTCCCTTTCCCAGCATCTGCTTTATGGAGGAGAGGAGGAGAAGGAAGTATTGAAAGGAGTAAAAGCCAGTGAGTCTGAGAAACATCTGTCCCTTGTCTACCCATTGAGAAACATCTGTCCCTTGTCTACCCATTGTTGACTTGACCTCCAACCCCTGACAGCATGCATCCTCCAGTATTATATCCCCATGCAGGAAAGACTGCCAGCTCCAATATCAGTGGGACATGTGCCCAGGTCTTAACCTGAACTTTATTTTTTTTTAATTTTATTTTTATTAAAGTTATAACAAACAATATTTACAAATAATCATTCTTTCTTTTTATAAATATATAAGAAACAGAAAGCAAAGAAATATATACAAACAAATTTATATACCTACATACCTATAAATTTATATACCTATCCAACATCTAATTCTATTTCTATTTCTTCTTCTTCTAAAAATATATACAAATGTATAGTTTCAACTTCCTTTTTTCTTCTGGTTTTATTACTCATTTATTTTTCCAAGCTTCTACTGATCTTTTCCCTTTTTTGTGACTTGCCATATAATTTTGAAAATAAATATTTCAATTCCCTTTTCCCATATCTTTGCTTATTTTCATTCTTTTCATGTTTCTTTCTGAATCGCCCATTTTCGTTGTATGTATTCTTTAATTGGTTTCAATTCTTCCCTATTTTTCCCTCTTGTTTCACCCTTAAGTGCCATTGTCAAATCATCCATCATTATCATTTCTGATAGTTTAACATCCCATTCCTCTATATCAGGTATATGTTCACACTTCCAGTACTTTGCATAAGTAATCCTTGCATTTGATACCATATACAGTATTATTCTCCAATATCCAATATGCGCTTTTTCTATTGATGTAGCATATTTAAAAGAAATATTTCAGGGTGCAAAGGAATATTAATTTGTAATGTTTCCAATATTTTCTTTTGAATGCTTTTCCAATATCTTTTAGCTTCAGGGCATGACCACCACATATGAAAAAAATGTTCCTTCTTCTGTCTTATATTTCCAACATTTATTGGAAATCTTGTACATTTTTCTTAATTTTGCTGGGTGTACGTACCATCTATAGAGCATCTTAAAGTAATTTTCTTTCAGCTTGTGGGCTAATGTAAATTTTTGTGTATTCTTCCAGCTTTTCTCCCAATGTTCCAAGCTAATTTCATGTCCTATATTTCTTGCCCATTGTATCATTGAATCTGTAATTATTTCTGTCTCTAATTCTCTGTTTAATAATATTTTGTATAATTGAGCCACCATATGGTCTTTTTTTTCAAGAACGACATTTTCAAATTCATTTCTTTTCCCTATACTTTCAAATCCTTCCAATTTGTTATCCATTTTAAATCTTTCTTTCAATTTATTATATAAGAACCATTTACATTTGAAACCTTCCATCTCTAGTTCCTCTTTTGTTTTTATTCTTAGACTTGTCTTTTCTTCTACTAAAATAGCTTCATATCTGATCCATTTTTCTTTCTCATCTCGCCATCTTCCAAATAAGGCTTCGTGGGGAGATAGCCATAAAGGGATTTTAATATACATCTTCCTTTTAAATTTCTTCCACATTTCAAATAAAGCCCTTCTAAGATAATGGTTGAGGAATTCTTTATCTACTTTGCTTTTATTATACCAAAGATATCCATGCCAGCCAAATTTCAATTCCGATCCTTCCAATTCCAATATTCTTTCATTTTCAAGAATTATCCATTGTTTCAACCAGGTCAGGGTTAACCTGAACTTTAAAAGAGCTCCTGCAAGTGTGTGAGGGATAGGGTTCAACGCCTTGGATAACTCCTTCAAAATTCTGACTAAAATCCAGAGCAGCTCTTTCACCCCACTAATATCAGAGCAACCAGCTTCCATTACCCCCAAGGGAATATTTATAGCCTTGTCAGAAAGCAAAGAAAGGAGAAAAGGGGAAGACCAACTCCTTTACCTATCTATAGATTTGGCTTCCAAATTCACCACCTCTCAGTGCTGTTGATAGATTGGATTGGTTCCTATGAGATTAAGTGGTTAATGCAATATGAACCAACCCATTCTTTAAATCTGTTTCACAAAGCTCTTTTGGGATGTCATGCCTTCAGAGAAAAATGAAGTAGTGACTGGTGACAGGGCCTTCTTTTTAGTGGCCCACACAGGTGTAGAATCCTTACCTGGCACTGATTTGTCTTATGTTTTCAGCATGGGATGAAGATCATTTTATTCTTTGTCCTTTTAAAGAATTTTGTTTTTCCTTTGTTTCCTGATAGTGTGTGTGCGTGTTATTTTCATAGAATCATAGAAATGTAGAGTTGGAAGAGACCCCAGGGGCCATCCAGTCCAACCCCCTGCCATGCAGGAACACCTCAAAGCACTCCCGACAGATGGCCATCTAGCCTCTGCTTAAAATCCTCCAAAGAAGGAGACTCCACCACACTCCAAGGCAGCAGATTCCACTGCCTGACAGCCCTGACTTAAACATCTAACTTTGTTATCCTGGTAATATTTTGTTCCTGCTTTATTGATTTCATATTAAGTTTTAGGTCTCATGTCAGTGGGACAATGAACCTGCTCTGGCTTGTATTCTGAAGTTTAACAGAACCATTCAAGACACAAAGCCTATTTGTGGGGATAGAGTTTGACACCTTGCTGAGACACACACACACACACACACACAGGTGTATGTGTGTGCATGGGTGTGAAAAATCTGGCAGATTACATAAATGACCAAGTCATCCCAGGGTCAGTGAACACTTTGGCATTCTGCATGTGGGCTCTGGCAGTAGGTTATTACTTGATGGATGGACATCTGTAACCATCCCTATAAGGACAGTAGCGTAATTGAATTGCAACAGCCCTTGCCAGCCAAAATCAAGAATGTTTCTTCATGCCAGCCTTTTTCTTGGACCTAAATCCATTACTCTCCATTCTAAAGAATCCAGACTCAGGCATAGAACATATTCTCTCTCTGTGTCTGTCTTTCTTTTGTTCTGTCTCACTTTTTAATATGGCCAATTATGCATTTTCATTTCTCTTTTTTATTGAAAGAAATAATTTTCATCATTTGGGATTTTATATAGCAATAAACAGTCCTTGATTACTCAGCACTTTCTGAGGAGCCCTTTGCCAATTATTATATGGTATTCAGAGGGAAAGCAAAGTTAATACCATTACACTAAATTTAAATTAAAACAGGCTAGGCACCCAGATCGTCTTCAGGTTCATTAGTATTGCCACAAATCAGTCTGAAAGGGAAAGTAGATTCAGTGGAAAGTATAATGTGGTTGTTCAAAACTATCTATTAAAATGTATTAACTTGCATGCTAAAATAGACCTTTCTTTACAATCTCTCTCATGAACTTTAATTCAGTAGTGCCAAGAACTCATATAATGTCACAGTATCTGTAAAGACACTAGAGCTACAACCAGTTGGTATATAGCATCAAGCCAGTTCAGTTGTGTTGTCTGTATGGTGGAATTCTGTAAAATCTTCTTTCTTGGATGACCAGTGACACACTGGCAAAAAAGAAGAGATGAATCACCAGGAAAGAATCAAATTGCACATAATTCTCTTGTACTAAATGTACTTAATGTGGCATTTGCGGCTGAAAGAAATGATTTGGGGCTACCATCTGAGTTGCAGAAACACTATTATACTGCTCATATAGGCATCAGACAGTACCATACTGTGCAAATAAGCATATTTGTAGTTAAGATTCCTCTTCTCATAGAACAGAGACCTCTATTGAAAAGGTCTAGCTAAGAGAAGGGGAGGGGAAGCGTGCAAGCCCAATATATTTGGCCACCTCTCAATCAATCATTCTTAGACCACAGTGCCTGCAGTATTGTCAATGACACTGGCCATTTCCACACTAGCCTGTTATAGCATGATGATTCCACTTTCAACATCCTCTGGAATCCTGGGGTTTGCAGTTTCGAGAGGGGCCTGCCTGCCTGAAAGTGGAATCATTGCAGTATAACAGGCTAGTGCGGAAATGGCTACTGTCTCTGTCTCCCTTAAATAAAATGACTCTGTTGTCCACCATATGTGTTTGGGCACCATGCACATCTAGGATGCAAATTCCCATTGTTCTGGCTACTGAAGGAAAAGAAGAACATCCAGGCACACTTCCACTGTGCCTGAAACCCAGTGGGTGGTGCTGATCCCTCCTCCCACATTCCAGCTTTAATTTCCCTGCCTCTGATGGAGAAAAAGAACAGCTAGGCACACCTCCGTCTCACTTGGACCCTAGTAGCTGGTGAGAGCCTCTCCCTTCAGATTCAAACTGCCATTGCTCTGGCCTCTGCGGAAGAGAACAGCCAGACACACCTCCCTCTTACCTGGCCCTCAGCAGCTTGAGAGCCCTTCCCTCCAGATATGAAATGCCATTGTTCTGGTCTCTGGGGAAGAAGAGCAACTAGCATGTAATGATCAATGCTCTCCCTACTGCAATCTCCTTTTCCTTGTATGTCCTGGTCATATTTAGAATGTAACCCTGAGGGCAGGAAGCTATCAGATTAACTATTTGCAAGCTGCTATAGGACATTTTTTTGGCTGAAGGGTGGATTATAAAAAAATAATTGCATAATAACATAAATAATTAAATGCCTTTGAATGAAAATGCCAAATTCAAAGACCAGTCTCTGACCAGTCTTTGACCAGAGTCCACCAAAACATTCTTAGGCAGCTACCAAAGGCTTTACCCTCACTTGTCCTTTCCTGGTACTCACTGGAGACGGGCTGCTCTCCACCACCTCCTTTACCACTAATGTAGCCCATCCAACCAGTGAAAGTCAAGAAGAGGAGCCACCTGCCCCCCACCAACAGGGGGGGTGAGGCAAGGAAAGGACTCCAGAAGGCATCCTGAAATACCCTCCTCAGACTCAGCACTGTCCCTGTCCAACCTCACTTGGTTCTTTTGTTGGCCAGTCTTCTTCCCTTCCTGATTCTCTTCCCACTGGAATCAGGATCAGGTAAAAGGGCACGGCTTGCAACATTACCTTTTTGGATGCCAGCTCCCAGAAACCCGTAGAAGCCATTCTGGCTGCAGGATTCTGGGAGCTGTCTTCTGAAAAGTAACTTTGTAAAACTCTGGTTAGAGATCCTGACTGAACACAGAAAGAGGTGCCTGGTGGCCTCTGGGAAGGGTGCAGTTGTGGACTTTGGTCTTTTCCTGATGCCTGTCCAAACAAACCCACACAAAACTATTTGTCCATCACTTAGGTAGGTGGCAGATAAGACACACTATTATCACAAGAAAATTGCTGTTAAGTATGATGTTAGAGTGTTTGTCAAATTACCACCATTTTTTAAGCCAAGCAGTTCTTCTGCTAGAAACGATCAAGATGCAAGTGCTACGCATTTGTTTGAGCAATGTTTCTCTGGGCTAGCTTGTTTCATACTTTGAAACTGAACTTAGAGGCTGAGTTGACTAATTTCAGCTCTCATTTGAACAATGACTCATCCTTTTTTCATTAACGCAAATAGAAAGGGGCAATCAAGCCAGCCGAAATCGGAAGAGTAGCTGTGAAGGACAGCCAACTTGCCTTGCTGGATCTTCTGCCAAAGAAACTGCATAATCCTGACATTCTCAAAAGTGCAAATGCGAATCACTTCATCAGCTGGAGAAACTATATATAGAAATAGCGCAATGGCAATACAAGCGGCATAAGATGGTCAATATTGCCACCCACACAGCATCTGCGTACCTTTGATATTTCTACTCTTCTTCTTCATGACTAATCCATTTCAGAAGTTGTCTTTAGATGATGTCTTCAGATGTTGTTGGACTCCTAGCATACTTTTCCCTGGCTATGTTGCCCAGGACTGCTGGGACCTGCAGTCCAACAACATCTGGAGGACCATTTGATTTCCTCTCACCTATATGCAATTGTTAGACCCAGCTAAAGCAAACCTATTGAATCAATTGCTGAATAGTAGGTTAACACACTTAAATCCAGTTCATTCCATGGGTCTACTCCAGTCAGGATTAGTAACTGGATATAGTCTATATTGGATACAGTCTAACCTGAGCTGCTCTGACCAAAAGAATGTCTCCTGGATCTCAGGCACCTACAGAGAAGTCTTTCCTATCACTAGCTGTTTGATCCTCCTAAACCAGGGATGCCAGAAGTTGCACTGGGCCTTGTGCTTTCAAAGCATCTGCTCTGCCACTAAGTTATGCAGGACCACTACTGCCATCAGGCAGAGAGACAAGGCTGCCTCAAACCATAGTTGTTTGGAGCATGTTGTTAAAAGAAGGGCTGCATGTGCCATGCATACTGTAAGCTAATTTGCTGCCCTCCAATGTGGTAGAGAACCATGGCCCATTACAAATATTGGAATAAGATAACAACTGCAACTCCAGCTGGCTTTTCTCTTAGGCTCTTTCCGCAACGCACCTTTTCACAGAGCTAGGGTGCAGGGATAGTGCGAGCAGCCTCTAGTGAGAGGCTCTTATGTCCCAGGCCCTTTTCACATGGCAGTTTACAAGCGAAAGGGCCCTTGAGTGTCGCGTAAATGTCAGAAGTGGTCTGCATGACGCACTCCCATTTCTGCCATGCTCAAGGCCCGCAAGCGCAGCAAATACGCATTTTCTTATTTTTGGCTTTTAGCTGAAAATAAGCCGTGCTTGCACAAGGCTCACATGCCTGGGCCGCACTCACCTGCAGTGCGGAGCCTCTGGAGCTGGGCCTGTCGCACGTCCTCTCCTCAGTGCAGCCTACAACTCCCAGGCTGCACTGCAGGAGGAAGGAAGGGTCTTGGGTGGGGCTCTTGCATAAGCAGGAAGGAGCTGTGGAGCCCGAACAGCAGGGAAGCAGGAGGCTTGCGAGAGCCTGCCTGCCCAGGCTTTTCACACAAGGTCCACACTCCAGCAGTGTGAGAAAGTAAGTTGCCGAAAGGGACCCGGTTCCTTCAGCTCCGCAGCTGCCGCCTGCTCACGCGACAGCCCTGCCTCTTCCTTCTGCAGTGCAGCCTCGGATTTTCCCAGGCTGTGTTGGGGCAAGAAGTGTGAGTGCTGCAGCTCCAGAGCTCCACACACATGGCAAGTGCTCACAGAGTGATATGCAATCGCACACCATTTTCAGTTCAACGAAAAAGTGTGCGGTTGGTGCCTGCCAGCCCCTGGAGTGTCGCATGATTGTGAGTGCATTGTGTGGACCACTCCTCACATTCACACAACACTCTGTGCTGTGCAAAAAAGGCCTTAGTGTCTTCCATATCACTGGTGTGGTGAATCCTTTCTGGATTTTAGTCTGAACTTTACCAGAACTATCAGATGTGCTGATCCCTATCCAAAAAGTATTGCACTGATTTGTAGATGGAAAGGAGTGGAGGGATATCATTTTGCCTTTTGCCTCAGGCAACAAAAAGTTAGGGAGGCTAGGATGAGAGACCCTCATTTATAGCTTTTCTGCCCCACTCTTTACCTCTCACTTCCAAAGAAGAAGCAGGACTGCATCTGCTTCTTGCATTACAAATGAACAGTGACCCACCAGAAGCTGCCAATAGGTTCCTAGATGTTGCTTCCTTCTGCAAGTACAGGGCTAACTGTTATCAACATTATAATGAAGCCAAACCAGATCCTGGTTTGCTGCTACTGTTGCCTGTTAAAATCATGCATTGACGAGTCTATATGCATTACAAATGATTCCAAGGACTTTCAAGCACTTTAACCAAATCTCAGTATCCTTCTGCCTGAACTGAGGTACCATAAAATCCACCCCTTGTGAGATTCTCTGCAGCAACAAAGGAAGTCTGACAACAATAACCAAAGCATCTTTCAAGCAAGGTTGATCCAAGGCTTTTTTTGCAGCCTGAGGCAGATCAGAAAATGGCACCCCACGCACCTAAGTCAAGAGACATAGTAACCGAAGCCAACCATGTTATTTTGCTATATGAGGGAGAAAATCTCACTTCTCTCTCTCTCTTGCAGTAAAAAAATAAGCAAGAACAAAAATTACTCAGCATTTACTCCCTTTCCATGACACCCCAAATTTGCTTCCCAGGGTGGTTTCTTCACTTTGCCTCATGGTAGGGCCAGCCCTACTTTCAGGAGAACTGCTCAGTCTGGATGTGATCATTTTTGGGGATGAACGACACAGGTGAGACAAAGGCATGGTTAACAAGCAAGTTCTGCTCTAGTGGTGTTTCATAGTGAGCTTCATTGGTCCCTCTTTGTTACTAGAGCTTATAAATGGATAAAAACAGCCTTGCCTTCAGTCATTCACACTCCGGTAGCTCCCTGTTTGTATTGTTGTGATGTCTTCCTCATGGGGCTCTCTGGAAACTTAGTACATAATATACTGAGATTGTTAACTGGAATCAGTTGATTAGAGCATATTAGCGAGGGTGTTTTCTTCTTCACAGGTTCCCAGTTCACTTCAGAGCACAACCTGACATCTTGCTTTTAACCCCTGAGGCCCTGCATAGCTGGGGACTGCAGTATCCAAAAAACTGCATCTCCACACATGGGCCTACTCTCTGAAATCCAAGCCCTTCTCTGGGTGCCTCTAACATGTATAGTGAAATGAATGACTCCTAGAGGAAAGGCAGAACTTGGGAAAATTACTTTTTTTAGACTTCTGCTCCCACAAACCCTGCAGTCAGCATGGACATATTCTGGGACTTGCAGTCCAAAGCAGTACATTTTCTGGCCTCTGTGGGAATGTCTTCCAAATAATGATACCCAGCTGTGGAACATGCACCCTGGAGACTTTTCCCTGGCACCTGGTTTTTTGTCATTCCTGTGCTGGGTGAAGATCATTTATCTATCTATCTATCTATCTATCTATCTATCTATCTATCTATCTATCCAAGGCCTTTAAAACAAACTGAACAGTTGTCATAACTTTTTAAAATCTGTGGTAGCCTGGTGTGGCAAGCCCAAAATGTCCCCCACAAGTACAGAGAGTGAAATTTCAGTGGGAGGATAGCTTCATGGTAACCCTATCTAATCTCCTCATTGAAGAGTGTCTGTTTTCTGTAGCATCACTCAAAACCTGATGTCTTAACAGTAGTAAAACAAGATTTTTGCTGTTGGGGTTTTTCATAACAGTCTGGAGGGAACAGAGAAGAGATGAATGAAACTCCATGTCTATGAGCAACACAGTGAACAAATTGCAAAGAGTTATTGTAGAAAGTGCAGCTTCGCTGTCTTAAGAATATAAAATTCCATATGATTTTCAAAATGCTGTCCTATAAATAGGAAAGGAAAGGAAAGGGTGTCCAACAAAGAGGGAAGGTTTTGTATTGCTCAGTGTTGCAGTTTAGGAAGATTAGAACAAGCAAGAACAATCAGCCATCCCTCACCTTTTGAATAATTTAACTGGTGCTGCTGCAAGAAAAAGAAAATATCACACCAAGACATGAGGGCACCCTCGACACACTCCTTGCTGGAGTTGGTACTTGGCCTATGACACTGAGCTGACATTTTAAAGATGAAAAGGAAACCAGAGAGACTGAAATGATACCTAAATACCCCGCAGTTGAAGAACCTCTCACTACATCACAAACAATCCTTGCACTGGGAGGGAGGACTACAGGCTCTCTTAAGGTCTATCCATTTCCATGAGAGTATTGGAGGCCATTGGATCTGAGGCTGGCAAACTGCAGCCCAAATGCATGTGGCCCCAAGCCTTTTCTTGAAGCCCTCATCTCCCCCAGAACCCTGGGGCCACCTTTTTCTAGCCAAAAGAAAAACTAAAAGTGAGTTGCCAAAATTTGTCTTTTCAATGGATTGCTGCCCCCTCTTTCCTTACACACTCTAAAACGTCAAAATACCAGCTTTTAAAACCAACAGTGAGGATTGGGCCAGCTTCTGTTTTGTTGTGGGAGTCGGGGAAGGACTGGCTTTCTTGGCATTGGTACCATTTTTGATGGGCAACCTGTCACAGTTTCCCACCTCCACACAAGGTGAACAGATCATTGAAATGCCCTCAACGTACACCCTAGACTAGCTGGTACAACCAGCAGCCCTTTCACACTACACGGTTAAAGCTCTATGATTATTACACCCCATAGTTCCATCCCATGGAATCCTGGGATTTCAGTTTAGAGAGAGGTATTTAGAATTTTCATCCAGATAACTCTAGTGCCTCACCAAACTACAAACCCCAGGAGTTCATAGGATGGAACCATGACAATTAAAATGGATTAAGGCAGCTAAGGCATAGTGTGAAGGAGCCCTAGGTCTATTCATAACAGGCTCATTGTTAAAGGACTTTACTAGTTGCCTATTTTTTCCCATGCACAATTCAAGGTCCTGGCATTTACAGTTAAAACTGAAGATGTCGTGGGACCCAAATGATCTACAGAAGTACCTCTTCTCATACCACCCTGTCTATGGCCCTTTCTGCAGGACTTTGTTGTCCCGCCATGGGAATGGAAGGAGGACAGGACTGTAACGACAGTTATACATGACATCGTTGCGGTTCCATCCTTCTCCCATTCACAGGTAGTGCAATCACGGAGCAAAACATTGATGGGTTTTCCCCATCTGTGACCTACGATCATGGCACCATTGTTTCCTGCCCCAGCACAGCCTGGGAAAGTACTTGGTTACACTGCAGAAGGAATAGGTGAGGCCATCATGTTTCTTTCATTTCCAGAGGCAGCTGATGTGGAGGGGAGAGCTCCTGTTATGCTCCTCTCTCGGCAGAACTGCTGCTGGGATCCCCATGGGGGGATGTCGGAAGAAGGTAGAGTGCAGAAAGGGCCTGAGTCTTCAGATCCCTCTGAGAGGGACTTTTCTGCATCAAGAGAGTTGCATTCTAGAGCCTTTTGTTTGGTGACTCCATAACTTTGGAACTCCCTCCTGAAATAAGTACCTTTGCAAATGACATTGCAATTTTCTTGGGGCCAGGATTATGATTATCAATTTGCCAAGGGATTTTAAATGGTAAATCTGCCTCTCCCTGCTCTGTGGTTTTAATAGTTCCTGATTTTTCCTTGTATTATATTTATATTAGCACAATTAATTTTACCCATCCCTTTGTCACTGAACACAGAATCCATCTGAAGAAGGGTTTCAAAAATAAACAGACTAATATATAACATTGTTCCGGATGGTACCACTTTCAATTGCCAGTAGACAGTTACTTTATTGAATGTTTTTCAGATTAAAAAAGTTATACACTGAACATAATCTTGGCAGGGAGAAAGTTTATTCTACCATCTATGTACAGAGGTGATGAGAAAGAGCAACACAATGAGAGAAACAAGAGAGTACACCTTTAATCTTTAACCTTTTCAGTCTGAGGTGTTCTAGTCAAGCAGCAACTTTATTACATATTAAGGAATTTTCCTATAGTAGAAGTGCTGAACTATCAGCCCTTTAAATGCTTTGGACTTCATTTTCTGGAAGTACCAGTCAGCACAAGCAGTGGCAAAAGATAATAGAAGATATAATCTGGAGAACCAAAGCTTCCTCTGTCCAGGCACAAAAAATGTTTTGCTTAAAGATTTCCCATTGAATTCAACAGAGCTTAGAAGTGCTTGACCTTGGATGGATCATATCCATTTTTTCAGAATTTGCTCCCTTATTGGCATGTGCCAGATATTCCCAGAGCCAATTCTGTGAGATGTGAAATTAGTTGCAAGTACTCCTGATCATTATCCTATCCACATGACTTCAGTCGAGAACATGAATTGGCTCTAAATTAAAGACTCCATCTAAGTGAGTAATCCCATGTATATCTGTGGGGTCTTTTCACCAGCATTCAAATGTAAATGACTCCACTCTCATGGAGGGAAATAAATTAGTTATTAGTGTTTGTTTCTATGCTGTATCTGGGCATGGTACCAAAATAGCCTCCTCTTGAAAATATTTAATGGAAGCAAGCAAATAGACCTCCTTCAGTATCCACCCAACAGTGTTCCTCTGATTTATGAATCTGTAGATCAAACATGTTTGTTAATATCTTTCTATTTTCTCAGCCAAAAACCAACACATTGGGAGAAACCACCCCAAGCTAAGTATAAGATTCTACTTGAAATGGATATTTTTATATTAAAAGTGGGGTTTCTTTGTTTGTTTTTAGGAGCTGTGACAGATGCACAGAAGTGTGGAAAATCTGCTTGCCTGGAGTGACAATGGGATTCTGGGGCGCACATGACTAAAAATTAAAAAGTGCCTGCACCTTCTTTTAGCCGAACAAGTAATTAACTTGAAAGTAATAGCATGCATTTTAGTGTAAAATGCCATGATTGTTTGAACATCTACAAACCTTTGGTTAAATTTCAATAGGTATGTTATGACCACAGGAGTGGAGGGGGCAAGGCAGTCCGTGTTGCCCACTGTCTTTCTTCTTACTGCATCACTTGCCCTTGACTATGGAATATTGTAGCCCAGTAGTCAACAGTGGAAGAAGCCAGAATAATACAATAGAGCACCACTGGCTGTGACTTTAAAAAGTCACTGAAAAGTGAACCCCTTGAACTGTTTCATTACCTATATACTATCATCCTTACTTTTTCAAAGTCTTCCCTTTAAGTTACCATGGTATGGCAGCCCCTACACCAACTAAAGGCCTTTCCTCCCTCCACTGTTATAGTGCTCTTATTCCACTTCCAACCTTCTATGGAATCCTGGGGTTTGCAGTTGAGGGAGGGCCCTTTAGAATTCTCAGCCAGAGAGCTCTTTGGCCTCAGTAAACTACAAATCCCAGAATTCCACAGGATATTGAAAGTGGAATAATAGCATTGTAACAGTGAAGGACAGAAAGGTCCTAAATTGAACCGCGCATTCTCAGAAGTTTCTGAAAACTTAAATAGCAGGTGGGTACAAACAAATAACAAGGTGCAATATGACCTATAACACAGTCATCCCTCCACATTTGCTAAGGTTAGGGATACAGCATGCCCATGAAAAGGGGAAAACCATGAAAAACTCTAGGCCCTCCCAAACCATATATAACACAAAAAAAGAGTATGACCACCAGATTCAACCCACCATGGATTCCTTTGAGGCATCAGGGTTCCCTCACAAGGCAGAAGTGGGTGGCTGGTGGGGCTTACTGCCACCTCCACTGCTGCCCCACACCATTTTTAAGAGGGACTTACAAACCTCATTTGCAGTTTCTCAGTCTCATGAGGCTTGCAGTTCTTATAGAAAATGGCATAGGGAGGCAGCAGAGGTGACAGCAAATAATCTGTGAACAAATCTGCAAAAGTGAAACCCACAAATGTGGAGGGCTGACTGTACTCACTTTGCTTCTCTTCCGAGCAATAAATTATCAGGGGGAGCTAAAATATTATCCTTTCCAAGAGGCCAGTCCTGAACCTGCATAGTTCCAAACAAAGGCTAGTTGTTAGAGATCAAGAGCAAAAACAATATTGGTTTTTGTTTGTTTGCTTTTTCTCAATGGCCCAGTATTCATCAACTCATTTTTTTCTGCCTAAGAGCAAGGAACAAAAGGCCAGTACAGTTTGTTCCACCAAGACCTCCTTGGTAAACAGTTTCTGTCCTAGCCCTGTTTACCAACACATGTATAATTATAAGGACAAGAATAAGGACGAGATTGCAGGAAGTAGCTTCACAAAAGAAGAGATTTCCTGAGATACAATTTATATTATAAGCTGTCCATGCTGAGATTCCCACTTCACCATAATCAAGGGGGCAGGGGACCTGTCCTCTTTTGTAACCAGCCACCCTCTTCTCTATTCAGTACGAGGGTTTTTCTTCTCACTTTTTCAGCAAATGTAAAGCAGGCCACAAGCTAAAAAGGTGGGAGGCATGAAGCACTCAAAGATTCAAACACAACATCTGAGTGGATCTTTCTCTCATCATCAAATAGCAAACCACAGAGAAAGACATTATACCAAGTGAATAAAGCACAGAATTGGCCTTGCTAATCTCCATCCCTGTTTCATAAAGCTCAGCTTTATTTGCCATTATAAGAGAGGAAGATGATCAAATGAGGTCCATCAACTGGATGAGCTAGCTTATATTTCAAGGCAGAAAGAACATGCAGAAAAGTTTCCATTTGTTTTTTTCCCCACTTGTTTCTTTTCTTTACGTAGCCTGGAGATGTTTCCATTACCCACTGAGAACGCAGCCCTGTTGCCTTTTTAAAACTGTGGTTTCTTTCCTTAAGATGCCCTCAGGCCTTTTATAAATAAAAGCTTCCCATAATTTTCACAACTCTTTTTTTCTGGTCAGAACCTACCCTTGTTCCTTTTCCTTTTTCCCTGAGCAAGTCATTTTCTAGCACTTTGGCATACTATTATGAAATGTATAGCAGACTCTGTTTGTAGAGTTAAAAAGGCCCCACTGGAAGTAATCATATCAGACAAATGAAGTGAGGGGCACTCAGATTTATGGCAAAAATAAACTGCTTGCTGTTTTTCAACTGCATTACTCTTTCATTAGGACTCCGTTACTCTGTCCCTCCAGAGGTCCAATTCATGCAACAAACAAAGCTTGAAAATGAAGCCAATCCAGACAGCTGCCAAAAGGCTTTGAGATGAGTATTCTCAACACAGTTCAGGCCGTTCTGCTTCCATGTTTAGTCTCCAGGTACACGTATTTCCAAATTCTTTCTTCAACTTTTGGCTGATAGCCATTTCTTCCTCCTTGTAAGGCACTGGAGTGGGGTCAAGGGAAGCAGATCCAAAGTCAGTACTTCTAGCAGTCAATGTTCATCACTTTACCTTCTGTTCCAGAAGTGCTCTGGTCTCTTAGCAAACCAGGCAGATTAAGCTCTATGGATCAAGAGCACCCTCTAGTTTTCAATTATACCCTGAATTAGGAGAATAAATCTTAAGCTTAGGTTGTAGATGGAAATTTTTAAAACTCTTCTCCCCATTGATACAGATTGTGAGAGTTTTTGCATGTTATTCAATGATTTGGGGGGCTATTTTGCAAAAAAAAACCCACAGCTATTTACACAAAAAGAACAAGTTTTGTAGTGTCAGAAATGAAATTGTGTACAGACGTGTTGGAGAAAGAACATACCGGTATTTTATAAAAAATACAGTGTTTGGAGCATCTTTTTCTGTTTTTCTTTTGCAAACTAAGTCCTGAAAGGTGAAAAAAAATTCTTCATAACATTTCAAGAGATATTAAGGCACTTACTGATTAAGGAAAATAATATGTTTACAGCTCTATCCTAAATGTGGTCAGCTGAGACCCTCAGAATTAACAGAGATACACTAGACTCTAAACTCTTGGATGAAAGAGAAGCCCTCTGCGGTCACCCTCCACATTTTGAGTTTAACCTTCACGGATTTGATTATTTGCCAGTTTTCCCAACCTCTCCCCCCACCCCCGCAGCATTTCTTTTCCAGTTGAACCTTTCCTCTTGGCTGCTCTGATCAGGCCACACAGCATCTTTAAAACCCACCTCTGGTCCTCCTCCTCCTCCTCTCCCTCCACCAGCCACTGTCTGGCCAGCAAAGGACAGCTCGCAGCCCAATTTCTCAGCACCACAAACCCTCTCCCAGTGCCCCACACACACACACAAAGATGAGTGAGAGAGAGAGAAGAAATACAAAGGCCAACCCACCCCTTTCTCTGTCCTTTCTCTGATGTGGTTTAGACCCAGGGGGCCTCTTCTCCCCACCATGCCTCAGCCTCCTTCCCACAGACATTTTGATATTTGTGCCTTTTCCACTTTTGCATGGGTTCTCTGGAAGGCCAACTGTACTTTGGGGTTTTTTTTTTCCTGGATAGGCTAGCACCACCACTCCATGTTGGGCACCCTTGGTCAGCAGCTGGGCTGGAAGCCACCAAGGATTATTCTTGCCCTCCTTTCCTTCTGTTTCTGGGAGACAGGGGTGTCTGCTCTTGGTAACCTGCAATTCCAGTCATCCAGAGCCCTTCCCCTCCTCCCTAGCAGCATACCCTGAGCAGCTAAGAACACAAGTAGGGATGAAAGGAGAAATTTATCAGAAGAAAGCTTTTATTCTGAATAAGCAAGCTGTGCATCACTTAGAAAGCATCATACACATGGGAGGCACCTCCCTCCAGGTACATCATAAGAAGTTGTAGAGTTACAAAATCTCTTTCAAGCTGACATTTATCCAGGTTCATAGTAGAGAGAAATTCTAATGCAACTCCCTGTACAGGATTGTTCACATGGAAAATGGTAATCAGGCATCATGGTGCCCATGGCAGGGATGCCACAGGTCTGTCCAGCCTCAGCCATGGTTTCCTGAGAGTCAGACACAGGGAGGCAAAGGCTGGGATCCTGTTGGTGGCATCTGTGCACATAATTTGTGTATGCACTTGTATAACTTGGTTTGGATATTGTGCAAGTGGCTATTCACTATCAAGCCTGGAGAGTGGTTGGCACTGCTACTGCTGTCAAATGCCTGGGGAGGAGGGAGAAATTATGAACATAACTAAGAAGCAGCCAGTTTCCTCTGCAACTGCAGGCACAGGAGAAATAACTAAAATGAAGCTATTTTTTCCCCGCCAGTCTGGAAGAGCAGCCCCATTTGTCTTCCCCACCAACCGCAGTTGCATCCAAGGCAGGCCATGTGTGAGTCAACTGGCCCTGCTCCCTTCCCGGCTGCCCAACAGCAGTAGTAGCACATGACTGTTCATACATACACAGATTAGTCTTGACAACTGCCAGGAGAGAGAAGTGTAGAGCTTTGTGTTCTACACACGGTGATGCAGGACCTCAGCCATTAGCCACTGCTGCTCCATCAGTGCCTCCACCTCACATGCCTCAAAGTAATGTTCTCAAAGGACCTTGGCTCTGAAAGATCTAGACATTTTCCCACCTTTCTACTTTAGGCAAGAGTTATTTCTTGAGATGCTTAGGAAATCCTATGTCATGCTTCTCCCAAAATCTTTGCATCAAACTTTGGCTACCAGGCAGTAAGTCAGCACACCTGGAGTTGTGTTGCACTTTAAAAAGACAAGATAATGGTAGTATAGCATTGTCACATCTGCATACTGCCTCCTGGATGGCAACAAAAGTAGGCAACAAAAGTAGACTCATTTAATCAATTGTTGAATGGTGAGTCAACATGTAGATAAATCTCACTTAATCAGTATGTTTACCCTAGTTGGAACTTACAATAGGAATCACTTCAGGGTGTAGCATTAAACTGAGGCCCCAGGTAACTCTAAAAATATAAGAGCTACGTTGGATCAGACCAAAGGCTTATCTAGTCACACATTCTGCTTCCATAGTAGCCAAACAGAAGACCAAGGAAAGTTTCAGTAGGACATGAACACAATAGTATGTTCCTCCTCGTGTTCCACAGCATAGCGTTCCCCATCCTAAAGTTAATACATAGCCGTTGTGATTAGAAGTTCTGCCAATAAGTTCTGATTCATTCTCTGCACAAAAAAATTAAAAAAATTAAAAAGCTTATAGTTCTCATGGTTCTGAATAAAGGGCCAAGTTAAATATAAGCATATTTAAACATGGGCACACTGTACTCTAGTAAGAACTGACTGCAAGATTTAAACCTCAGTGTGATTTACATTAAAATATGTATAGTCAAGCATAAAAGCAGTATAGAACAATCCATTTCATTTCAAATATAGAAATAAAAAAACATAAATAAAGCAAAACAGAAGAAAGAAGAGTCTTTAGCACAATACCAGAGTAGTATTTACCAGCAGCCAAAAGCCCGTGGAAACAATAGCCATTTCCACACTAGGCTGTTATAGCGCTATGATTCCACTTTCAACATCCTATGGAATCCTGGGGTTTGCAGTTTCGGCCGGCCCCTCCCGAAACTGCAAACCCCAGGATTCCATAGGATGTTGAAAGTGGAATCATAGCGCTATAACAGCCTAGTGCGGAAATAGCCAATGTTTATGTATTCAAATCAGAGCACTGTTCTTCCTTTCAGCCTACAGAAGGGGGTATTCCAGAAAAT
The DNA here is from genome assembly GCA_948474755.1 of Ctenosaura bakeri. NCBI lineage: Eukaryota > Metazoa > Chordata > Lepidosauria > Squamata > Iguanidae > Ctenosaura > Ctenosaura bakeri. The sequence goes on along the minus strand of CAOLHI010002098.1, from coordinate 172,715 downwards.
AGGTGTCACCATTGAGAAGCCACCACGTCCCCTGATGGGATCAAAGAAGAGCTGACCAGCAAAACCAGAAATAGATCTTGGGTTAGGAAACAGATTAAAAAGAAATAAACACAGAGGGATTTTTGAACAGAAGAGGGGAATGTGAAAACTTTAATTTACATTCCATTGATTTCAGTCTCCAAATATGACTAAATCTGAAACTACCTCCGTATTTTGGGAAATATGTCTTACATCTATGGTAGTGATCTAGTTAGCAACATACAGAGGCGCTTGCCAAAATGCCACATTCTGCCTGTGTGTTTCTTTTTATGATTATTGAAGGAAGAAGTAACCGTCACCTCCATCCACAACAATCTCCTGCCCATGCAACCTGTCTCTGTACCGCTGGGGCAGGGCAGGTCTATTTGATGGCTGGGGAAGAGTAGGATGTGGCCAGTAGAAACTGGACTCATGAATAAAAAGTCATTCCCCTGTACTCCTCCTGGGTCCTCTCCAGGGGAAAAAAAAATCAGGTGGCATTCTGTTCCGTAATCACAAGATCATCAGCTGGCCCAAAATCTACCTTTAAAGCCTGACAGCATCCCAGCTTAGGTTTCTGAGACACTGCAGATCAAGGAACTAGGGCACGAGGACTGCAGAATTCTCCTGGTCATGAGGTGCCTTGATAGAAGCAGTTGCACCTGCCTGTTCTCAGTGTGCCCTGTGACCAAAAGAGTAATGCAGATATTATTTCCCAACACCCCAAACCTGTAACACTTCAAAGCCCCTTCATTGGGGATGCTCCCAGAGCCATGAAATGACCGCAGGAGGGCACCCTGGCAATAGAGAAGCAAATAGTGCCCATGTAGGGGAGCAGAGCCATGTCTGGTGAAGCTTCGAGAGTTTCTCAAACTGAAGCTTTTAGAATACTTTTTTGCTGAAATTTTGTATGTCATGACATGAAATGGTACGAGTTGTTTTGAATTCACTGAGAATGAATCAGGGGACACAACGTTTATATACAAGGGTATAATCTCCGTTTTAATTTTGCTCATCAAGTTATCTCAGATTTCTTTAATGTGCATTTTGCTCATCAGTATTTTCCTCAACCTTTCTTGGGCTATGGGTGAACTGAGGCTAAAGGAGTGTTGTAGCTACTCCAGATACATAAAACTCCAGGGGGAGAGCAAAAATTAGTAGACCAGATGCATTTCAGCTTTTTACTTCCCTAGCAGATGGGTAGCTATTTCACTAGTTATGAATCTCCTGTATGAACTAGAAGATGTGAGCCAAACCCAGAGGGAAGAGTTTTTCAATAATGTATGGCAAAGCATTGAGCGGGTGATGAGAGAAAGTGAGAGTCACAGAGGGGGAAAGGGAAAATAAACTTAGCATAAAACAAACTCTTCATGAATTTGATTTTTTCCCCCTGCATTTTCCATCTTCAGCTACTGTAACACAAAGGTCATGGAACAATCCTAAGGCAGATTTTGCAACAGCTAATTTTTGAGCGACCTTTGGACTCAGAGCTTTCTCTCCATTTTACTGAGAAGAGAAGCACATTGCTGCCTTCAGGAAAGGATGACATCCAAAGGACTGATCATCAACTCATGCAGAGCTTGGGAACATTATTTTGGACCACAACTCCCAGCTTCCCCCAGCTATCACTGGCTATGCTGATTGAGGGATTCTGGGGGTTGTGGTCTTCCAAAGTAGCATTTCCAAATTCTGATCTCATAATAGAACATAGACATCTATTGTCTCTCATCTCTAACAAGGGAAGTGATGAACAAATTCTTTTGCCCCAGTAGAAGAGCTGTCTCAACCTATTCCACTGATTGACTGATTGACTGAATGAATATCCCAATATACAGTCCAAGATAGCTCAGGTGTTTAAGATAAAAGACAGCTAAAACTCAGACACTATAGTAAGAAACAGCCTAAAGATTAAATAAACTCTTCTATGAAAACTATATAGGGAGATACAATCTGACAGATTATAAAGTTCTGCCAGCATAGCTCCAGTCTACCTCTCCTCTTCTTATATGTCCCACATGCATCTCTGCTGCCTGGGTACCATTTATGCCATTTAATGGCCAAAAATGGGCAGAAGTGGCCAGCCAGCACCCAGTTGTGTTTTTGAAGCCAGATGCATAAAGATAACATCATCTGCCTGGGAGCCTGGAAGACCCCCAGGAGATCGAGGAAGATACCTGCTTCTAAAGTACCTGGCTGCAGAAACAGAGTTGGAGACTGCTGGCTGTGCCATGCCTTCCTCCAGTCACTAAATGGGGAAAGGAGGCATGGAAGGCAGCATAGAGGTAGGTGACATAAGCAGGAGGTCACAGCAGATAGAGGTACTGGATATTTCCTTCTGCAAAGGATATATACCTGCATATATCACTGAAGGGATTCAAGCTACAGTCATTTAGATAGTCTGGATCTCAGCCACATAGTAAGCCAAGCACACTGGCATTTGGATCTTGCTTCAGCATTGATGAAAAGATAGCATCCTCCAGTGCAGTTAAGGGCAATGGATTAGCTTAAGTCTTTTGAGTCTGTTCTCAAACCTCTGTCCTTCAGCAAAGGATAATGGCTGATCTTACCTCAGAAGGAATGGCTGTCATTGGCCCATTCTTCCCAGGACCCCAGGATGTGCCACCTGAACAAGTTTCCACATTCTGCCTAATGGTAGAGCAAGCTCTGTAGAGCAGCTTGTAACAATCTGGATTTTTAGCATCTTTTAGACAACAACAATCTTTTTTGCCAGGATTGGTAAAACTTCTTGTCATTGATCCAAGTATCAAATCTGAAAATGGGATTCTTCATCAGAGTTCATACTGGATTTTTTTTTTCCAGCCTTTTTGCAGGAAAACTGTCTTTTATTTACTAGGGCTGTCAGAATTATTAAGTTAATTGATTAACTGGGGAGGGAGAAAAGCAATAAACACAATACATCAACCAAACTGAATATTACAATATGTCGACATAAGCAATATTTCAAGACAATTTAACAGAGATCCATTAAATGCTCGAACCGTCATTCATGCCATCAGGGCAGGCAGGCAGCCCCCCCCAGTGAAGTCACATTGTGCATATTAAACTGTCTCCCAGAATCAGACTAAGCATCTGTTAAGTTCAGTATTCTCACTTCCAGCTGATAGTGAATTGCCTATAGAAGTCTACAGGAAAGATATGGAGATAATGTCCACCCATTGTTGTTTGACAATATAGCCAAAGGTATATTCCCTTTGACCACAGAGGCAGGACATGTTTCCATTGGATTCAGGGGAAGTCACTGACTTCGCTGTTAGTGGGGAAGTGAATCCATGGGATTCAGAACCTTGGAGTGCAGGCTAGAAATTAAGAGTGCTCTCTCTCTCTCTTCTCCCCCCTCTCTCTCTCCTTTTGATCTCCCTCTAACTTCATTTTCTGCATTTTTAAAAAATCTGAACACGCAAGTATATCTGCCAGCACAACAGAACATTGCTTTACTAGCAACAGAGCCACACCACCTCCTCTCATTTTTCTCATTGTTTCTGTCAGAATCAGCAACCCCCAAGCACCCTAAAAACCAGCCCTACCAGGTTGGTTTTAGGCTCCATGGATGGCTACAGCAAGAGTAGGGGAAAGGAAAAAGTCCCACTTTTGCTGGTGATGCACGCTGAAGTACTCCATTGTATCTTGGCTGAAAGCTCCTTCTCTAAGTATTTCAGATAATACCACAAGTTGGGAAAGTGACTTGTTGCTCTACAACTTCCAGATTCCTCCAGCCAGGATTAACATCAGCCAATAAATGGAAGATGTGTGCATTCAGTGTGTGCATTCAAAGTGTCATGGAACACTTCTGTCACAAGAAGTACATTGTGTTTAACATTCTGCTGTTTTTCTTGTCCAAGATACCTTACAAGTGTTCCTCATCCTATCCTTCTAAAATGGAGTGGGCATACTTCAGGTTTTCCTGAGCCATTCTGTCTAAAAACAAATGTAGAACTTCAAAATCCAATAGCTGTAGCCTAGAATGAAAGAAATACCTTTGGAACTAAAGAATTCTGAGCCCAGGGGTTTGAATAGCAGGGATCTGAATAGCAGGAGGCACTGGACTCCAAGGTCCTTCAAAACAAAAATCAACTCCTGGTTACCCTGAGCTTTTTTTTTTTTTTAAAAAAATCAGCATTATAATTTATAATTACAATTTAAGGTGGGGTCATTTTTGTTGTTAAAGAATCAAGAGTTTGAGTAGTGAGTCAGTGTGGTATAGTAGTTTGAGGACTAGACTATGAATCTATGAAACACTGGAGCAGTGTTTGATTCCCTGCTTGGCCATGGAAACCCATTGGGTGACCTTCAATGTGTCACACACTCTCAGCCCCAGAAAACCCTGTGATAGGTTCACCTTGAAGTCACTATAAGCAGGAAACAACTAGAAGGCATACAAAAACAACAACTACAGGTCACCCAGAGATCTACAAGGAGATCCAGTTCTATGCTTGCTTGTAAGAGATTATACAAATTACCTCCTTCCATTAAAAGCTAACCATTATTTCTGTTTTCAGGCAACAGTTTAAAATTTTTAATTTCCAAAGCACTTTGGATTGCTGTGCCTTTTAAAAGTAGTTTTTTTATTTTGATACATGAGAAAAAGAAACATGCTTATACGGATATGTATACAGTTGTGTGTGTGTGTGTACATATTTTCACATATCTTTGTTTGTTTTGGCTATGTCAATATATAGCAATTGAAAGTACTGTTTGATTAGAAAAAATAAAAGATGGTGCTAGGTATCATGTCAGACCCTGGAAAAGTTACTTACAGGGACCCAGTAACAGGATTTTCTTGACAGAGGAAATTTGTCATTGTCTTTCCTCTTGAGGTGAAAAGTGTGACCAGTAAGTTTCCATGCCCCAACAGGAATTCAGACGATAGTCTCCTAGAGTCCTGGTCCAACAATCCAGCCAGTACACTATCCTGCCTCTCCCAGGAGCAACAATACTGGCTGGGAGAATTCTTGAAATAGTACTTCGTATTCTTTTCCCAGCTCTGACAAAATCAGTGAATGGAGAGAGGGTAAATGCAGAGAACAGGTATTTTCTAATAAAGAAACATCCATGAGGTTGGAATGCATACAACACATTTTTGAACAAATTATAATTAAAAATCCTCATAAAGTAGAAGAGGAGTAGGAGGAGCAAGCTACAAGCTGCAATGGAAGGGTTGTTCCATCTCATTTGTCAAAGCAACCTTTTCTGTGGTGAAGGACGTTGCAATATTCTCAGCACCTATTTTGTGGAATATCAATTTTTGCAGTTTAATTAAAAACAGAGGGAGGCAGTGTAGAAAGTAGACCACAGTTTGAAACAGGGAAATATTAGGGAGGATGCCAAATTATTATTGGCGATGTTGCATTAACTGAACTGCACAGAGAGAGAGCAGGAAGGGAGAAGCTAGTGACCACCTGCTCCTGGAGCAAATTAACTGAAGTTTCTTCCCACACCACCACAGTCAAGCAGCATCAACTGAAGGAGCAGCACTGCAGCCATTGCTAGAACTGATACAGGAATAAACACATGACCTACCTCACATTGAAGCTGGTAGAAAAACTCAGTTCATTTAAATATGCAAGACGAAGAATGCAGAGACTGATATCCTACATAAGGGGCTGTTTAGGAGAAATCTCCAGAATTGAAATTATGTGCTCATGGATCTATGTGGCCCTTGCATAAGACAGAAACATTATACAACCAAGTGTGCAATCGAATGCATGACCAAACAAGTGCTATCACTGATATCAGCAAGATCAGACAGAGACGTATCAGCCAAGAATGAAGATCTGTACACACATTGGTACCACATGCACAAGTCTGCTTCTGCAACTTTGAGGTTAATGTGAATGTTGCACATTGGACCCAAATGTCCAACTGCTTCCACAGGGAAATTCACATATGCAGAAGAAACCAACAGGATTCTGGCCAAAGACACCCTTGTCACTCCTGAATATTTGCTATCTTCACATTTGCAAAGAAACTACACTTCTCTGTTCAGTATTTAAAATTCTACTTTTCTCCCTGTCCCTCCCTCCACACCAGACCAGTTCCCTGTGGAAGGGAGTGTGAGGGACATGCCTCTTCCTTCTGCAATGCAGCCAGGCTCTTTCTCATGCTGCTCTGGGACAGGAAGTGCCACCATCACACTTCTGGCCCTTCTACATCACAGGTAAGTGCAGGATCATTGTACAATCAGGGGTCATTGACAGAGAAAATTCATCAATGATTTACCCTGCAATTGCACCAGCTGACAATGGGGGAAAGACAGGACTGCGATGACACCTTGCAGAAGCGTTGTCATGGTTCCGCTCCTCTCCGGTCCCCATCCTGGGATGCCATATCCATGCAGAAAGGACCTAAGAGTTTGCGATGTTCCCAAGGTCGCCCAGTTGGTTTCCATGACCAAACTGGAAATTGAACCCTGGTCTCCAGGCTCATAGTCTGGTGCTCAAACCATGCTGGCTCTTCATTTTGCTGGTGGTGAAGGCTGAGACTAAGAAAGAAGAGCTTGCCTAACTTACCTAATTACATTGAAGGAGAAATGCTGTGCTGTGGGGATTTCCGCGATCACCATCAGACCTGTCAGGCTCAGCCCCCTTCCAGTAGTAACGTCTGGAGGTCTGCCTGTGGGAATGCATTTTATCTGGAAAGGCTTGAGGTAAATACAGCAATCTAAGGCCAAGAACAGGCCCAGTTCGAATGTCAGCAGCAAAAATCAATGTCCATTTTATTTATTAACTACCTCTCTGTGTAATATGCTCAAGGAAGCTTACACCAAAACTGACAAAAATATAACAGCACCACAAAGGGAAAAAGAAACAGCTCACCCACATACTTTTTCAGTATAAAAAATAATTGTTATTAAATAAAAGTGAAGTTCAACTGGCAGTCCAGTCAGCATTTGTATGAAGGAAGAGAGTAGGGTATTGTATTTTGCCTCAGGCAGCAAAATCTTTCCATCTTGAGGAAGAGATGGGAATTCAGGATTGCAAAAAGGAGTACAGAACAGGTACGACAGGAAGGGCAGGAACTGTCTGTGATTTCTCCCACGTGGTAGACCTTAGAAGAGTAAATGAGAACTACAGGCTATGGTCTGGCCATTGGGTGTTCCTGGGTATGAAAAAGAGACTGAAGAGGCTTTCTGTTTTGGCTTTGCTCTAGTGATGAGGTCTTCCTGAGCTCTGATGTGTTCTTCATTACTCCTTGCCCTGGCTGCTTTCGTTCCTGACTTGCTATCTGACCTTGATGTCTGGTTTGCCCAGAGGTTCTGACTTACTGTAAAGCCCTACCTACTGGTTGGTAGACCTGACCATTTTCCTCAGAGTCTGCATACAAGCCAGCCCTGACAGACACTCTTGAGAAATAACTAACTTATTCTGTACTGTATAGCGATTGTTTCACAATTGTCGCAGAACATTTTGTTGGATAAGAAGCACAAGATGGTGCCTCTCGTCATTCCATGTGCAAATGTCAAGTGGACTGGCAGTTACATCTTAACCTCAGCATTGATACAAGGTCCTCCACCACATCCGAAGGAATAGGAAAACTCAGGGACTGAGAATTAGTCATGTCCCTCACACACAGAGACACAGACATATACAGCTCTATCCTCCAACATTACTCTACTGTTCTATGGTGACTGACACAGATGCCTCACTCTTCCTGATGGTGGGAAGTACTCTCTGATGTAGATCTCAATAGTCATGGAAGCTTGCCAGACTGGTACACATGGAAGCAAATTCACACTCCTTTACAATGCCAGTGTGGCAAGAGGACATCAAACAGACATCAAAAAAGTCAGAAAGACCAAGCAATAGAGAGGATGAAAGCACGAGCTTAGCTAGAGAGGGTTTGCTCTAGTGAAACCAGGGTAAGGGGGCAATTTGAGGCTAGAATTTTATAGGCCCTGGTGGACAGAACCAGTGGTGGCCCTTAGGGAGTCAGCTGATGGAATAGTCAGTCAGGTGAAGAACCAGTACTACAACCTGAGTGGCCACCTTGGAGCACAGGTTCACTTTCATTCTGTTGGGCTTAGTGTTGACTGAGAAACATGGTGGCATAGGAGGAAAAAACCACATTTTCAAAAAGCTGGGAGGGAAGAGATTTTCAAAAAGCTGTGGGGGGTCCTACAATACCCAGAACGCCCCAGCCAGCATGAGCACTCCAGGAAGTATAATTCCAAATTGCATTTTTTCCAGATTGTGCTGAAGGCTGGTTGCTGAAAATGATTGAAAATACCACCATTCTCATTGGTGGTCTTACATACTCTCGGCCATTAAGCTATAATCACACACACATCAAGGACTGTACACACCATGTTTATAGTCAACAGCATGTCACGAACAATGACTTGGATTGAAAAATTACACATTTAATTTGTGATTAGCACATTGATTAAGTGCAGTCTTAAAAGCAATCAATGCTTTTGGCCTTTTTATTTACCATAAGTAAATCCTATCCAGTCACTTTGCATTAACCTTCACAATTATTTACTGGAAGTATGTGTGTTGTGCAGGGAGCATGGATCAAACTTTTTAAAAAATAGATGAAGGTGGGGGGGGATTTTCCCAGCCTCCTCTTCAGAACTGCTGCAGATCAAAAGCCCCAAAGCTCACACAAATGGTAGATCTTCCTATCAGTAGTACATATTGCAGATTAGACTACAGGGAGCAAATGTAGCAATTCCCATCAAAGGATTCAGAACAAGGTCAATGCTTATGTCATCAGAAACGCAAAACACGAGCAATCTCCACGTGGCTTTCAAGCAAGAAGCTTGTTTCGCTGATGCATCCTTTTCAATTCAGCGAGGACATTTTGGTCTGAGAGTATCATGCCAGAGGGGACACTCTGTACTGACCTTCCTTCCACAATTCAAAGTAACACGAAATCTTCCAGCTTAAGTTGCAGAAGGAGTGGGGAGACTCCTGATGCTGTTAGACTATGTAAGATCCATCTACATAATCAATACCACGCACAATGCAGTCAGCAATTTAGGGTTCTGTCTGCATTTTCTTTCTATCGTATTTACCAACAAATGAGAAACATTGTCATCAAGTTCAAAGCATAACAGAAATGGGATGAATCAGATGAAAGCATCAGCTGCCACGTTTCAGCAGTTGGGGTCCAATTCATTGTGCAAGTTAAATTTCTGCATGTAAAGAGCAACCTCCATCAGGAGTGGGAATCATTTGTTCCTCCAGATATTGTTGGATTACAATTCCCAGCAGTCCTCATTATTGGCACCAAGTCAAAAATAAAATTGCTTCAATGAATCTACAGTAGTCAGGATTGACAACTGAATTTAGACCAATATGCCAAAGATATTGATCCAAACTGGAGGAAGTGTTCACACCTCACTAACACTGATAACTGAATAAAGGCAATTTGTTGGGAACAGTGGGAAAAATATATTGCCACCATATTCTGCCGAAGGGCTTTCTGGGAAATCTGGTCGGCCACTGTGGATAGCATGATGCTGTATTAGAAGGGCCAGGGCCAGATCCAGCAGGAGCTCTTCAAACATTATCAAATGTCCATTGAGGAAAAATAGCTCAGATCTAAATTTGGTCATGCTTGGAGCAGAACCACTGAAACCAAGGGTCCTCAAATGAGTTGTGATTCACTGGGATCTCATTAATTGCAGTGGGCCTTCTGTAAGAATGACTAAGGCCATTTCTGCACTACATTGTTCTAGTGTTATTATCCCACTTTCAACCTGCTGTGGAATTCTGGGGTTTGTAGTTTACTGAGGCCAAAGGGCTCTCTGGCTGAGAATTCTAAAGGCCCCTCCCTAAACTGCAAAGCCCAGGATTCCGTAGGATGTTAAAAGTGAAATAATAGCACTAGAATAGTATAGTGCAGAAATGGCCTAGATCTCTACTGCCTTGGGAACAGATCCTCCTACTTGAAATCCTTCTAACTGGGTATGGCTAGAGGTGAATTTTGGCCATTATACACACAAAGTATGTGCCCTCTTACAAGAACTTGAACACAGAGAGCTGCCTTCTACAGATGCAGACCAATGGTCCATGTAATGGATGGCCCTTGAGCACTGTAATGACTAGCAATGGCTTTCTAAAATTTCAGGCAAAGCTCTTTCCCAGCCCAGCATGGAGACGTCAGGGATTAAACCTGAAGTGTTTTGCATATAAGCCATGGACCCCATCACTGAGATGCAATGCTAGTCATAGAACATGGGACACTGTTTTATAGCAATTTAAATGGTTGCTCCATTTAATATAGTAATGTCTACACCAGAGACAGAAACCTGTAAGCCTCCAAGTTGTAAGGCTTCAGTTCTAATCAGGGCTAGCAAGTGGAGCTAACGGTCAGGCATGATTAAAGTTGCATTTTACCAGCATCTGAAGAGCCAAATGTTCCCCATTTTGATCTACACTGATTAGCAGTGGCTTTCCAGGGTTTCAGCCAGGTGTCTTTCCCAGCCCTATGAAGACATGTCAGAGATTTGACCTTTTGAATGCAAAGGGTGTAGTCTAATACTGAATGACAATTCTCTCTTTCTATGGACTTTTATAGCACACCAATGTTGCTGGTCAGCATTGTATTTCTGCAAAGGTTTTGCCTGAAGCAATTTGGAGTGCTCCAAGGGATTGTTCCTTCACCCGTGCAAAATCTTCGCCCCAAGACTTTTTGTGACAGTTTGAATTGCATATTCACACACACACATACACGCACACACACACAGAGAGAGAGAGAGAGAGAGAAATATGAGGAACATAGTAGTCCTTTAATAAATATCTGCATCTCGCTTGATCAAAGAAAGCATTTTCTGTTTATGAGAAGAGATAGTCTTTCCTTGATCCTGCTATTCAGAGACTCAGCTGAAAATCAATTGGTATTCCAAGAATGTAGCCAAAAAATGAAAAGGAAGAAAAAAGGGACAAGGAGCAAGAAATGAATATAAAAGCTCATAAATCATAACGTACAAAAGCAAAATATACATGATTTCTCAGTAATGGAAGCATTTTATTACATTGCTGCCCCAAGATGGTGCACGGTACATGGGTTCTATTTTTTTCTCTCTCTAAAATGTTCACTTGTACAAATGTAACTCAGATCTTCTTAAAGAGCCACAGGCACTTCCTAAGAACTGTGTTAAGACTTTGGAGGCACAAAGTGGTTTTTATCTATTTTTGCAGGGTGGGGGTGGCCCTCCAAGGTCTCTTGGGGTGCTAATGCAGCTCCCTTGGCCTGGGTTAAGTATATGCTGTGGAGGGGCTGAAATTTTTAAAAAATCAGATTGAAATGTTATTGAGAAAGAAGAAAAGTAGCAAAGGCACAGGAGTAAAAGAAGAACAAATAACTTTGCCTACATAAAAGGACCGCATGGCCTCATTAGCTTTGATACTAACAACAAGATGATTTATGGGTGCATTTAGTTTGTTGTTGTTGTTTTTGTCATGTGTCATCAAATTAACTTTGACTTAGGGTAATCCCATAGATGAGCAAATTCCAAGAGAATCTGGGATTAAAAGCTCTACTCAGATCATGCAAAGTTAAGGCTATGGCTTTCTTAATTAAGTCAGTCCACCTGTAGTATGGGCCATTTCCATGCTAGCCTGTTAGAGCGCGATTATTCCACTTTCAACATCCTATGGAATCCTGGGGTTTGCAGTTTAGGGAGGAGCTTCTGAGGGCCCTCCCACAACTGCAAACCTCAGGATTCCATAGGATGTTTAAAATGGAATAATAGCACTATAACAGACTAGTGCAGAAATGGCTATGGTCTTCCACTTTTCCTGCAGCCTTCAATTCTATTGAGCATTACCATCTTTCCCCATGAATCACATTGTCTCATGATATATCCAAAGTACAAAAGTTGAGTCACTGTTTCTCCTAGTGAGTGTTCACACTGTCATATCCATTTATTTGTCTTTTTGGCAGTCTATGGTATCCACAGAACTCTCCTCCATACCACATTTCAAATAGGTTCTTTTTTTCCTGGCAGTTTTCTTTCTGCATAGAAATTGGAAACACTATGATATCGATGATCCTGATCTTGGAATCTTATCTAACCTATTCCCAGGCTTAGACATCTTCTGATTTCTTGATTTCAGTCTTCACTTTGATTAATGACTCAGACAAGACATAGAAAATCTTCAACAGTTTTGAGATCTTCATTATCTGCTTTAAACTTATGTAAATCTTCTCCGGTCATTATTTTTGTTTTCTTAAAATTCAACTATAACCCTGTTTTCATTTCTTCCTAAACATTCATTAGTAGTTCTTCCAAGTGTGTGGTATTTTCTGCTAGTAATATGATGTCATCTGCAAAATGTTGTTTCTTCCTCCTATTTTCATATTCATTCCTCTGACTCTTGTTCCACTTTCAATGTGACATGTTCTGGGTATAAATTAAGCAGAAAAGGTGATAAAATTCACCTTTGTCTGACCCATATGACAACTGAGAACCATTCTGTTTCTCCATATTCTGCCCTGACAAGTAGCCTCTTGTCCAGAGTAATGATTACACATCAAGAAAATCAAGTATTGTGGCACACCCCTGTCTTTTAGAGCAATCCATAATTTTTCTAGAGTTATACAGTCATAGGTTTTCCAGTTATTATTAAAAATGGAACCAAAGTTGGAGCACAATAGCAGGGGGGAAATGCAACAATTAATGTGGTGAACTGGTATAGATTTCGTATTAATAATATGAGTAAGTTTAATCATTTGTATAATATGCAAATCAGAAAACCAGATTTGAGGGTCTTGAATATGGCAATCCTACCAGCAGACAACCTTGTCATACCCCTGTAGAATTCATCAAACTGTCCTACTAGAATATTTTTATTAATTAATACTTTTTAGAAATTTTAAACTTAAGCACAAAAAATATAAACACCAATCAGAACAATACATCTAAGAAAAGGAAGAAAAGAGGCATAATTAAAAATTGCACTCATCATCAAAATTATTGAATGAAAAACAAGACATATTTAAACTAAACTAACAAAGTTAACTAAACAAAAGGAAACAGACTGAACTAATTAAAAGCAATTCATCTCTCCTTATAATTCTTTATTATATTGCTTCCATCTCTTTTTTTTATTTTGTCCTGATAGTAAAATGTGTTCCCTATTCAGCAGGCCTGTTCTTGGTTTAAATTTATTTTGATTTATTAGATGTCACAGAAGAGGTCTCTCGTTCTTAGTTTTAGTCTGTATTCTGTTTCTTTGGGCTGAGTAGTATAAACAGTTCTCTTCATCTCTATATACAAGTTTCTGAACAGTTGCATTCAGGATTCTGATTCTGTTTCTGCCACTTTTTGTTATTATTTCTAATCTGTTTCATCAGTCATGCAACGAGGCTTTTCCTTCTTGGTTACAGATAGTCTTTTTGCATTCTTCCTGATAATGTCCTTCTGATTCACAGTCAGTCAGGTTTAATGGCACTAATCAGTTGTTTACACAGTCTTTAAATGCTATGGGGATATTCTTTAGGTAGTATTTCAGCACTGTGAGTGATTTAATGCTCTTCTTTAGCTTTACTCTAATTTTCAATATCATTAGTTTATGGTCTGTATCACAATCTGCTCCTGATCTTGTTTTTGCAGAGAGAATTGACTTTTCCATCTTTTGCTTCCAGTTACATAGTCTGTTTCATACCTTTATTGGTCATCCAGCAATGTCCATGTATACAGTCATCTGTTTGGTTGCATGAAAACTAACTAACTGTTGGCTTCATAAATTTCAACAAGTCAGTCTCTTACTTCATTTCTTGATTTCAGGCCAAATTCTTCAATAAAGTTTGGTCTTCCTATATTTCCTATTTTTGAAATCTAGTCACTTTTGGTTATCAATATATCCTGTTTACATGTGCGATGCCTGCATAGAATCTTTCAGTTTTTTCCTCTTCTGCCTCCACAAAGCAGCATAAATTTGCATTATGCTTATATTGATAAGTTTTCCATGCAGCCTTATTGATATTATTCAGTCAGACTTTATATGACTGACTGCGTTTGCTGCAACACACCTCACTATTAATGCCACCCCATTTCTTGTTAGACTTTTCATTTGTGAATAAAACCCTGTGTAATTATCTCATTGAAAATGTCCCATTCCTATCCACTTTAGATCACTTGCCCAAAGTACATATCATTTCTTGTTTGACAATGCCTAGCTTCCCCAATGACGGTTTGTTATATTCCATATTCTTATTGTATTCCTTGTGACTTTCCTGTCATATCTGTTCATATCAGCAACTGAGCATCCTTTTGGCTTGAGTCCAGTTGTGTCACTAAATACAGAGTTCTTCATACTTCTCCTTTGGTCCTACTCAGTAGTTGATTGAGTGCTTTCCAATGGATGGTGTCTTATATTCCATTCTCTCTTGCTTCATTCTTGGATTACCTTATTTTAGGGTTTCCCAGGGAAAAGACATTCAGAAGTGGCTTACTAGTGCCACCTTCTGTGCAATACTAATAAATGTTAGATAAATGGAGGTTTTTCAAGAGGCCATCTACCAGTGTCACCCCCGCTACTGCTCCTACCCAGTAGCCTCCCTTTTGGAGTTTCTCAACAACCTTCACCACTGGAATTATCAATCTTGTTCTGGTGATATAGCCATTACTACCTGAATAAGATGGATGTCTGTTAGATTTATTTGAATGATATCTCATATTTCTCCCATAACTGGGGCCCCGGGAAGCTTACAACCAGATTTCAAAAACAAATATACAACAACCACAAAAAGTTGTAATGCACACATTATAATACTATGACACAGTTGAATTTAAAGTTATTAAAAAAGCATAGCAGTAGAAAAGCACAAAATCCATCCATTAATGCCCACTTTCTCAGATGTCAGTCAATTGCCCCAAATTTGTCTAAATAAAAATGTCATTGCCTGCTGAAGGCCAACAGGGAAGCGATGAGACTGGTCTTCCCTTGGAAGGGATCTCCACACCCAGGAAGATATTAGTAATCATGTTGTCAGATTTTTTTAAAAAGTTAAATACTGTTTATGGGCAGATTAGCAACCCAACAGTGCCTGAGGGCAGGACATTTAATATTTCCTTCCCAGTTACAATCACATTTTTTTTAAAATCCCTCCACTTTCATATGGTGATTTGTACTTGCCGAGGGTGAGGGAGCTTGCACTGGTGATGTGAAGGGGTTTTTTTTCCACTAATGAAGCAGGATGGAGACATTTTTACTTAGATCATAACTAGAGAAGAAAAACTTAAACTTCCTCTCTCTGCATTGTGCAGCATTCCCAATACTCCACTGTACCTATTATTGAATTTTGAAAACTGACAAAATATTTGTTGCAATCACACTGTCCCTTTGTGATGCATCATTTCCCTTGTCCACTACAATAGCAGAATCAAGCAGCTGAGAGTTAGTCCAATTGAACTCAATGGTGGTTACTTCTGAATAGACAGCTGTAGGTTGCACAGTCCAGCTCAGTTCAGATGGACTTACTCAGTAGAAGAAAATGTAGTAGAAAAGCTTAGAAATCTATCAGCCCGCATGGCCACTATAATTCAAAAAAGTTCTCAGAGCTCTGATCAGTGCCCTGAATCTTATGGTTTCTTCTTATAAGAGTATATCCTTGAATTAACTGTTGAACAGTGAAACAACACATTAGGCCTTTTCGCACTATACTGTTATGGTGTTATTATTCCACTTTCAACATCCTGTGGAGTTCTGGGGTTTGTAGTTTACTGAAGCCAAAGGTGCCTCTTCTTAAACTGCAAACCCCACGATTCCATAAGATGTCAAAAGTGGAATAATAGCACTACAACAGTTTAGTGCAGAAAGTCCCATTGTTAACTCCCATTGATTCAATGAGTATATAAGTCAGGACTAATAATAGGATTCAGAACAGTTCATTTTCCATGACTAGAGCAGAAATTATAATCATCCCACTTTTTAAATAATTATTTATTTATTAGCTTTAAAAGGATATACAGTCAGCCCTCAGGATCAGCTAGGGCTTGGTTCCAGGATCCCCCACGGATATCAAAATTTATGGAAGCTCAAGTCTGATCATGTACAACAGTGTAATAAAATGGCACCCCATGTATAAAATGGCAAAATCAAAGTTTGCTTTCTAGATTTGTAAAAAAAAAAATATTTCATTTAAATTATAATTGTCAATAAGGTAATGTGAGAGCACAGAACAAAATACAAAAGAAACAAGAAACAATGAATGTGTCAGCAATGCAAATCTACTCAATTTTTCATATCCACAGGTATCCAGACTGTTTAGAAAAGCACTTAACCAGGTAAGCAATAGCAGTTGCGTTTCTATACCACTTATTAGTGCAAAGCATTCCCTAAGTGGTTTACAATATTTTTAGCTAATTGCCCCCAACAAGCTGGGTACTCATTTTACTGACCGATGGAAAGATGGAAGGCTGAGTCATCCTGGAGCCCTGCAGGATCAAACTCACAACATTGTGGCTGCAGTACTGGCATTTAACCCCTGTGCCACCAGGAATGCCATTCTTCTTCAAAAGAATCTGATGTGATATATCCTTTTATTACCTTCTCATAGTATGCAAGCTTCTCCATTAGCCGTGTGTCCCAGATCCTTCTCCACCATCTTTCAATGGAGAAATTACTCATCTCCCAATTTTGTATTTATGAGAAAAAAGTTAACGGGGTCCTTGTGATTCAACTGCTTATGTTGTGGGACATATATTGAAAGCAGCTGAAGGCTAGGACAAGGCTCAACCATTTGCACTGAAATAGCTCTGGTGGTTTTCAAGACTTCAGACCATAATTGGGCTCCCACAGGACAGAATAACCACATATGGAGGTAGGTGAACTTGGAACTGCAGCACCTCCAACAGTTGGGGGTGTCGGTTTGTTGATGTGAACCAACTGAACAGGAATAAAGTACCACTTGTGAATAAATTTGAGGGTGCATTCTTTAAATTTAACTGGGTGAGGGTTGGACGGAGAAGATGCCCGAATTTTCAGCCCAATCTGAAATCAGAGCAACAAGGTCAGCCCCCCAGCCTTGTTTACTATTTTTTTTTCCAAGTCTAATTCTTCCAATTCAGCTTTTTTCTTTGATACAGTCTTGAGAGCAAGAGTATCAGGTAAAGATTTATGGGCCTGGGTTAGCTGGGCTGTTTTTGTCACAAGGGTAATTTTCTTATACTGTATTTTTTTTTCTGTTTTGCTCTTTCTTTTATCAGATGTCCTCTAAGAATCACTTTTAAAGTATCTCATAGAAGAGCTTTAGATATATTTTGTGTCCTGTTCTCTTACTAAAAGGTTTGATTTCATTTTGAAGTTGGCATTTGAATTGCTCATTTAAAAAGATTGAAGGATTAAATCTCCAAATTTTAGAGGGTGAAAAGTCAACATTAATAGACCAGTCTAAAATTGTGGGGAGGGAGATCCAAATATAATTTTGATTCTATAGAGACATTCTTTATGAAAGAAATGAGTGATCTATAAACAAAGAAACAAAAAAAAAAGGTCAATCAGTGAATAAGAATTGTGTACTGGAGAGTAAAATGTACAGTCTTCATCAGTCAGATGGATAATTCTCTATGCGTCTACTATGCCTTTATATATTAGTATTTTAATTAATCAAGAAGGATAACCAGTCTTGTTGAGAGGGACCTATCTTATGGATTAAGTGTTGAATTCTAATTCCCTCCCACTTGCATGTCAACTAAAGTCTGAAGAAACAAGGACATAAATGTGTGGGGATCGAGATTAGGAACACAGAAAGGCCATTTCCGCACCAGACTGGGGTTTTCAGTTTAGGGAGGGGCCTTTGAGGATTCCATAGGATGTTGAATGTAGAATAATAGCACTATAACAGTCCAGTGCGGAAATGGCCAAAATCACCAAGGTAACCAGATGGCCTTGTAAAATTAAATATTGTCCTTTCTAACATAATTAAAACAAAAATCAATGCCATTTCTAAACATTATAGCCAGTCCTCTACTCTTTCCCACACCTCCTGCCACAAATTGCTCTCCAGATTTAGGAACAGGAAAGAAAGGTTTAGATCCTCTCTTGTGGGTTTCTTGAAAGAAAGAAAAAAGACAATATCCAGGTATAATAATTTCAGCTGTTTTCAGAATTTTAACTCTCTTGGAATGAGAGCCCAGCCATTTTACATTCAAAGAAATTATACGAACAGAGGCTATATCAGATACAGATAGATGTGGTTTTTTGGCAGTTTCCCATCCCTGATGTATTAAAGGGCAACCCAGTAGGCAAAGGGGAGTTTGCTTGTGCACATCCAATGGAGAGTAACTCAAATGGGGAAACAGGTCCAGCATATGATAGTTTAAATAGCATCTCTCCCCTTTTCTTTTCTTTTTTTTTCTTTTTTTTATATTTTTCAGCTATGGATGCTTGAATCTTTGGATACAGAATCCATGAATATGGAGGGCTGACTGTAGTCTAATTTACAATCAAAGAGATATACCTTTCAAAAAAAGAATAAGAAAGAAAAGGAAAGGAAAAAGCGGACAAGAGAAAGAACAAAAACTAAAAAAAACACAATCCTAACACAGTAAACTAATACACTAACCATTAACTAACTAAAATATGAACTAGACACTAATTTGCTAAAAGACAAATGGGTTTTGACCCCCCCAGCCAAACTGTAATGAAAAAAAATAAAGAGAGAAAATGTATTATTCTATCATTACAGACCCAACTCAATAATCCTGCTAGAATTATCCGTAACCATGGCCACACATGATTGCATCGTTAGAGTTCTTACTGCTTAAAAAAAAAAAATCCCATCCCACTTCTTGAGGTTCACTTTCCACGGAGACACTCAGACCTTGGCCGTTTCTGCACTGAACTGTTATAGTGCAATTATTCCACTTTCAACAGCCATAGGAATGGGATAATAGCACTATAAGAGTCCAGTGGTGAAATGGCCCTTGTTCTGCAGTTCATATTTGACCAAAAGGTCAATCAGTGCATGAACACTGATTTGCCTTCCTGCTTTCCAGCGGGTTCTCATGGCTACTGACCATGCCAGCTGGAAAATTCTGGGAATTGTCATCCCAAAAGTAATTACGCCAAGCTCTGCTGCTAACTAGCAAGGGTATACCTGAAGCTGGAAAAACAGAAGGGCCATTTCCGCACTAGCCTGTTATAGCGCGATGATTCCACTTGCCAAGCGGCCCCTCCCGAAACTACAAACCCCAGGATTCCAGAGGATGTTGCAAGTGGAATCATCTCGCTATAACAGGCTAGTGCGGAAATGGCCAAGGTTTGCTCTTAAAGTGCTAACCTTCAGCAAGCTTCTCTCAGCCTAATTGAAAACTGCTGTACAGGACCTTGAAGTGATGTTTCTTCATTTTAAAAATATGTTTTCTTCCTCCTCAGATCATCAGGGTTTTCAACCACAGTTTTGAGGCCAGTCATCTGTGAAAGCCCTCCTCAAATAAATTAATCCAAGGCTTTGCTGAATTTCAGCTGCAAAATCAAGCAGCTTGCATAACCAGGAAAGAAAACAATTGTCAACCAAGTACAGAGAGAGAAGAAAGGGAAAAAAACAGCAAGACCTTTTAAAAACCGGTCCTGAGCAATGGAGTTGGCTTATGGTTGATGGGGACTGTTCCCTTTTCTGGATATGTTTTAACCTTTTTTTAGTACTTTTAATTTATCTGGTTTTGTATGAATGTCCATGTTAGAAGAAATGTTTGAGAAAGTTACTGTTTTAGATCAGAATCTTCCAGACAGCACAGTCACTTGACCCAGACTGCTGTTTCTGAGCAGAAATGCCAGTAAATACTAAATTAACTACTAATTTAAAGAAATGCTACTTTAAGTATATGAAGAATATGAAAAAGCCTCCTATGGCAATCATGACTATAACACCATGGGCAAGAGAGGATGAAGACCATTCAGAACACAGAAAGATTGTGCTAGTTTTATTTTTATTTTTTTAAAGTTTTTTATTATTATTAACTATGTAGAAATATACAGTAGACAAATAAGAAAAAGAAAAAGAATGAATAATCTGCACAAAATTTCTAAACAAACATGACCAAAACAGGAAAACAACAAGAGTGAACAACAAATACAAATATGTGCTAGTCTTCTTGACAAGACCCCTTTTTGCTTTCTCCAAAAGAGTTTGGATGTTTTGCCTTAAAATGAACCTCCAGAGCCCCTGCAAACACCCTAACTCCAGACTCTAGCAGAGAATTCTAAGTACCTCACCAAACTATAAATCCCAAGATTCCATATGGTCGGCCACGACAGCTAAATAAGTATATGTGAATTGTGGTGTTTGATCAATTCTGTTCCTTCATGTTCTCCCTTTTTCTTCCTCAATGCTGCACCTATCTATCATTTTAGCTTTGAGGGAGCTTTTTGTTATTCAGTTTCTTTGCATGATTTTATTTCTTATTATATTGCTTTCTTGATACAAACCATCTTAAGACAATGTGTTCAAAAGACAGAATATAAAATATTTTAAATATATCAAGCATCCATCCTAGTTTTTGGTTGTCTGGAAAACTGAACGGCCAATGTCTCTGCCTTCTTTTGTGCCTTTTATGTAACCCAGATCAGAGGGGTGTCAAAACATCCAAATTTACCCTGTAGAAATTTGAATTTGCCCTTTCCCCTTTTGCTAGTTAGTATGACTACTTACAGCCGTGTTTCTATAGCAAGATAAAAAAAATGTCCCTCTGCTCTCTCTGAGTGAAGCGAAAGAAAGAGCAGCCCTAAACAATCTGACTCTCCTATGATTATTTTGTTGCTGAGAGATATTGTAATCCAAACAGCTTTTTATTAAAGCCTGGGATATGATTTATTTATTCTGGTGCACAGTTCCAAGAACATTATGATAAAACACTTACACACAGGTGAGCATGCCAGCTCTCTCCCTGCAGCATTTGCTTTTGACTCAAAATTATCTTGTGCTGACGAGATTTGCCAGGTCAGCAACATCCCTTTCCCTGAGATTTCAGGACCAATTCTAAAACCAGGAGATACTTTTATGTGATCTCATAGCAAATGTGTCTATGTGATGTCTGAGGCCATTTCTGCAGTACTCTGTTATAGTGCTATTATTCCACTTTCATCATCCTGTGGAATTCTGGGGTTTCCTGAGGCCAAAGAGCTCTCTGGCCGAGAATTCTAAATGCCCCTCCCTAAACTGCAAACCCCAGGATTCCATAAGATGTTGAAAGTGGAATAAGAGAACTATAATAGTGCAGTGCGGAAATGGTCACAGAGTCAGAGCAAGCAATAGTTGGCAGGAAGGACTGAACTGCTTCTGGGTCAGCTAGGTTTGGAAATGGGTCATACAGGCCCCAAATTTGGACAAAACTCAGATAATTTGGTTATCAGATAATTTGGTTAATCTGGCAACCAAGAGTCAGAAGCACACACAGAGAGAAAGATGGTTTGTTTTTGTATCTGGGCAGGTGATAAAATCCACCAATCACCACAGCAATTGGTCCCCATTGCCACTAGGCCCTGCATCCCACACAGTGATACCTAGAGGACACATAGAAATGTAGAGTTGGAAGAGACCCCAGGGGCCATCCAGTCCAACCCCCTGCCATGCAGGAACACCCTCAAAGCAGCTTCTGCTTAAAAACCTCCAAAGAAGGAGACTCCACTACACTCCGAGGCAGCATATTCCACTGCCGGACAGCCCTGCAGTGGAATATACTGCCTCGGAGTGGCAACCACCTACTCTGATGTGTTCGGAGTTTTCGCTGCTTCTGGGGATTGTGGAAGGCCCACCAGCAGTTCTTGGGGTCCCCCTCCCCACAGGTTCTGAACTGGAATTGGGATGGCCTGCAGAACAAGAAGGTTCAGGAGTCACAATGCTTGCACTTGGATTGCCAGGTTAAATACAGGATGGGGTTCCTGTAGCTTCAGTCATTAACAGAACCTCAATCAGGAGGTGGTACCATAAAGTTCTGTCAGGTGGAACTATGGCACATCTCCTTCCTCACTCCCTCCAAAACCCATCTTGTATCTCCTGCCTTCTGCAGTGTCCTTCCCCCCAACATGGTTATTTATTGGCTAGAGCAGAAGCATCTAGCTTCTGTGGGAGACTTCCAGAAATACCACTGCCTTCCATGCTGTGCATCCAGCTGCGTGAACTGATTCATCACCCTAATGATACAGAGGCCACCAACTTCCAGTGTCCACATGGGAGATAAGCAGTGATGCACCAAGGATGCTGGGACCGAAAAAGTGATGGGTGACTATTTTTTTTATTATTTATTATTCTGGAAAGAGAAATAATGTGTGTTGCCTAATTCTGTCGGGGTGGTGGTAAATCTCCCATAGGCTTTATTCCGAACTTAACAGGGCTTAGCCAGGGTGCTAAACTCTACATCCAAAATAAGTTCAGCCCCCAGGATAGTTTAGACTAAACGATCACCTTTAAAGATGGCTTGTCATCTTTCCAGAGTGGTTGGTTGTATATTCCTGCATGGCAGGGGTTGGACTACATGCCCTTTGTAATCATTTCCAGTCTTATGATTCTATACATCTTTGCATCTATGATTCAAAATTTAGACAAAAAAAAAGCATGAATTCACCACTCCATGGACAGGGAAGCCATCAGCTGCCACTCACTGCCAAGTAATTAATTCAATTTGTTTGCACTACAGATACATCACAACATAGCCTATCAAATAATTCTACAACTATAAAGAACAAGTTGTGGGTTTCTTCAATTTGCACATTTCACATTAGCAAATGAAAAAGAAAGTGCATGAGGATGAACGTGAAAATAACAGCTAGGCATGTCCTACAAATGACAGGTTCAGCTTATCTAATAACAACCCTTAAAACAACACAACCTTTCCAGGATTGTACATCACAGTAAAACAGGGTCCAATAGGTGATTTGAAACAATTAATTTTTAGGGGGAAGCCAATGGCAGGACTAGCACTCCTACCAACCCTGTCCTTCATATGTTAGATTTTCCAGCCAAAGAATCCCTTAATGGTTTACAAGTCAATTAGTCACAAAAGAATAATTAAAGCCAGAGGTGGAAGAAGAACTCTTCCTGGTGGATGAAAACTAATTGTCATTAACACTCAGCACCGCAACTAATTAGTCAGGTTTAAGGAGGTTCCCAGTACAGAGTTCCTGCAATCACAACAAATTGTTTATATAGAAAGAAAAGAGATTGGGGACAGTGTGATGTCCTGGCTAGCTTCAAGTTCAGAGAACAGGCTTAGAGGGTTTAAAAGCTTTATTCAGAACAGGACAGAAAAAACATCAGCACACCCTGGCTATTGCCAAGGCCAAAGAACTGTTGGGTTTGCAGTACCTTAGAATCGGTAATTTTTCAAATTAGCGTGCACTAGAATTCTGTTTGACAGTAAGTTAAAACAACTCTTTTCAGCAAAAGCCAATTTTGGAATATAACAAAAAAGAATGAGGAAAAGAAGCTGTTAATGGATAAAGTTACTGAAAGGACACTGTATTTGCTGGCATAGAAGACTCACTCTTTTTCCCAAAAAATACTGTTTGAAAATGGAATGTGTCTTATAGGCTAGCAATTAGTATTTGCCAGTGTATAAATGAGGTATGTCTTATACCCAAGTACATCTTATATGCCAGCAAATACAGTACTTGTAGTATGCAAAGCTTTTCAGAAATATGGTATTATGTATACTAAATAGTTGAAAATTGGTAACTTGAGGAGAACAATTTGTAGGAAAAAATAATATTCTATATAAGTTATAAATCCAAGTAAAAAGCATAAGATGGAAGATAGGTAAAGGGGAGGGAAGGGGAAAGATAGTTAAAGGGAGAGGAGAAGAGAAGTCATTTCATGTATTTTTAATTGGAAATGTTTGTTTAAAAAATGAAATGATGTATGCTTGGATATATTTTATTTTAATAAAAAGTTTTTTTTAAAAAAAAAACTCTTTTCCAGAGTCTTCCATCTCCCTCCTATTTTCTCATTCCTCCTTGCAGTCACATCTGTTCATCCTTATCACAGATCTTTACAATAACATTTCCTCATACCCAGCACGCTGTTTCCTCCCTGATCCCATTATCTCCTCACAGCACAATAAAGCCTATTTTTAAACATCAGCACTAGGTGAGTACCTGAAGCATGACAAGGTGAACAAAACTGACCTGACGGACAGGAATAACTGGTAGCTGGACTTTTTGTTCTTGTCTAAATCAATGTGAAATTTATTTTTGTCTAAATTAATTTGAAATTGTTCATCAGGATATTATGTTTCTTGTGTTTCTCTCTTTTAATAAAAAATTAGTATATTTCAGGTCAAGAGTTAATAAGGTAATGTTTTGAAAAAGTAGTCCATATTTACAATTTAGTTGTTTATCGATTATTCCCAACAAAAACTTTTCTGGGGTCTTTGCAAAATCTTTTAAAAAAATTTGAATTAACATATGACTCTTAGATCAATAACTCTTTGCTTTCTTGCAAGTCTACCACATATGGAAAAAAGACCCTTCCTTATCCTGACAACACTAACATCGATTTGAAACATTTTTTGATATTCTTGACAACTTTTCTTGAATTAAATACAATCTATAAACCATATTGCACATACTTTCTTTTAAATTGCTGTGCAAAGTAAATGTTATTTCTTTTAGTCCATATTTTTCCCATTCCTCCCTTTGCGCATTTTGCCCAAAGATAAGGGCCCACTTTATCTTAAACCATCTTTCATCTCAGATTTTCAATGACATTTGTATACTTTTTTGATTATCTAATGAGAAAGGGGGTGACATACCTTGAATTTTTGATTTTTCTCATCAAGTTTTCATACCTCTTTCTCAGAATTTAATTCTGATTCATGTATGATATGTTTTCAAAACAAGCTAAACAGATAGGGTAATAAAATTCAGCTTTCCCTAACACACACACACACACACACAGCCAATCTGAAACCATTCCATTCCTCCATATTCTATCCTGACAGTAGCCTCTTGTCCTCAGTCCAGGTCAGGACAATCAAATATTGTGGCACACTCATTTCTTTAAGAGTGCTCCATAGATTTTCATGATCTACATAATCAATGGCTTTGCTAGCAATGTAGACGTAGATGGTTACATAGCATGCATTTGAGATGCTGAAGGTGCACACCTGGCATCTTTGCCACACCCAAGCATTTGAAAAGGACACCCAGGTGCTGCATTTAGAGGTGTGGAATCCTTGGAAATAGGCATTCAGCTTCTATGTCAGAGGCTTCATCAACCGAGTTATGCCGGCATCTTTATTTACAACCAATTCTAAGCCTTTTATTTTTCCTGTTGGAGAGCTTAAGCCAAACCACCGTGAATGAGTTGGAACCATCTGGTGATTCATTACTTCTTCATTAAAAACTCATAGGTCTGGGGCATTTTGGGTTGGGAGAGCACAAAAAAGGGCTAGAAGGCTTCACACAAATGGCAGGGCACACCTTTCCCACCCTTACTTCGTCACAAGGAGGCAGCCAGGGTTGTTCTGGCATGTACGGTATTCTACTGGCAACGTGATCCCTGTAAGCATCCAGCCATGACTTGCTGACTTTGTACAGCTCTATGCTCCATGGTATTGAAAGGTGCAGGCTGCCCAACATTCTGGGACTAGAAACCCAAAGGTGAGGCAACAGGAAAGGACAGCATAGATGGGCCAAGGTGGGAAATGTTGTAACTATGCCATGGCTAGCTGGCAGGGTGTAGTGGTTTGAGTGTTGCACTAGGACCCTGAAAGACCAAGGTTCAAATCCCCACACAGGCATGGTCACTCACACTGGATGAGCTTGGGCAAGTCATACTCTCTCAGACCATTTCCTCCCTATACTGTTACAGTGCTATTATTCCACTTTCAACATCCTGTGGAATCCTGGGGTCTGCAGTTCAGGGAAGGGCATTTAGAATTCTCAGCCAGAGAGCTCTTGGGCCTCAGGAAACTACAAACCCCAGAATTCCACAGGATGTTGAAAGTGGAATAATAGCACTATAATAGCGCAATGCAGAAAGGCCCTTAGCCTCAGATGAATGCAAGAGGAAAAACCCTGTGAACAAATTCTACCAAGAAATTGCTGTTATAGGTTTACCTCAGGATTGCCATAAGTCAGAAATGACTTGAAGCACATAACAAGAACAACTACAGCTACAACAGGGCACCTAATAATAGTCATAACATGAGTTGCGGCACACCCTAGAGCCACAGCAGAAGAGGGAGAGTGCCATATGCGTTACCAAGAGAGCGTTTGCCATTTCTTCCATCCTACCCTCAGTAGCTTCCCTGCTTCTGGTTATCATCAGCTCCAGAGAGTCTATGTCATAGCAGATTGCTTCCCCAACAAGAACGATTGAATCTAGAAAAATAAGAGCTTGGAGCTACATCTCTTAGAATCCCCTGGGGCAACTTGGCAGCCATCCACACTGGCTAGGAGATCCTGAGAATTTCCATACTGTGGCCTGGAGGAGATTAAAATCAACAGCCATGCACATGTCTCTGTAGAATTTTAAACAGGGCACAACAGGGGTAAACTGGCATCTTGAAATATACTTTGCACAAAGGCTTAACTATTAATGCTAATAAATGTTGATAAATCAATCCTCCATAAAAAGGAGAGCAGGCTTACAATCCGTAGGAAAGACTATCTCCGGCACAGCCATCTCCTCTTGCACCAGTTCATTTGTAGCCAGATCTACCCCTGCAAAGCTCTTAGTTTCCTTGTCTTACTGTGTGTGCGCCTCAAGGTCTTTCTGCTTTTAATTTCTTAATCATTGTCTAGCAACAAGCAGCCTCCTACACGCTCATCTTGAATTTCCTCATTAATCTTCCCTCTTGTCAATGGTGCAAAGTACACAGCCACAGCGGTGCAGGATCAATCCTTTTGTCATCAGCCTCCTCTCGGTTAAGACTGCAGGCTCAGCTGCAGAGAGAAGAGGCCAAATCTGCATTCCCCGCAGCCAAGTACAATTGAGTATATACTGTATGTTAAATATCTTTGAATCTTGATCTTCCTCAAGCTGTATGGCAAAGTTAAGAATATACAGCCCTGGGACAATTGTTCCCTCAGCTGTGTGTCAAGAACAACTGGATCTGGGGGAGTCAGAGCACAGATCAAAGTGGCCAGATTCCTATTGACTAACCCAACTACAGTAGACCCATGGAAACAATTGTTGGCATGTCAGTCAACATTTATGTAAATCCCATTGATTTAATGGGTCAGGTCTAGTTGGGACTTTTAATAGGATTCAAGACAAAGTACTGTATGAAGCCAGAGTGCCCACTATACAGAAGAATGTGCCTACAGATTCTTTGAATAATATATCATTCTGCAATTACCTCCTTGTAAGCTATGGTAGATGTAAATGTTGGAGTTTGCAACTTTTGCATGTTTATGCTCACTGGAGACAGGTTGCATGTTACTCTCTAGGAGTTTAGGTACAATATGTTTATGGCTAATTCCTGTGTGTCTGTTTGTTCACACCCACTCTCCTCCTGCATCATGTAGACACCTTCTTGAGTAAAAGCATAGGATGCTCTCCCACATAAAGTCCCTTCCTCAGTTGCCAATCAATTTCCCAAAGCCCATCTGAACACAAAGGTCCTCACTTGTCAGGACATAACCTTAGACTCCTATATAGGAGGCAGTTCCAGAGCTGAGAGCAGCCACCAAGAATCTCTTAGATCTTAACAGCCAAGATGGGCAATAGTCAAACTTATATCTGGTGGGATGGACCAATCCAAGTGTCATGTCCACACCATCAAGATACAATAAGTGAAACTGCTGCCAGAAAATCTGACCAGATGGTGCACTAAACACTTCCCTTTACTCTGTAGTAAGTATGGAGTGACATTCTGAGTGAATACAAAGAATTTCATTCTTGAAGTATCTGGCAAATTTTTTACCAAGTGTTCCAGTCCTGGCCTCCCAAGGTCTGCTCCCAAAAGACTTCTAACAACATGGAATAATCCTAGTGGGTAGGAACCTGTGGATACAATCCTAGAAGCATAACAAGTTTTTTGGCTAACTGCACTGCCACATAATAGGCATGAGGAAGGGTCTTTGCTGATTTTCAGTTGCATTCATTCTGAGATTTTCACCACTTGAACTCTAGTCATCATCCAACCTGTTTCAATGCTGGTAAATCATCTGTAAACAAGAGTGAATTATGGTCTCCATAGCACCAAATCTCACACTTAGGAGTGATTGTATCGAGGGTCATTTCCATATCACCATTCCATTGTGAGACCAAGATCTTGATCAAATCATGAACCCAGTAATCTGACAAATCCCCTGTGGCATTTGAGAATCCTTCAGATTCCATAAATTGGACTATCTTAATCAGCCCCCCCCTACAGGAAGCAGCCAAGCTTCATGGGGAAATGATATGACCATGAAAATGGGGTTGCTGAAATTTCCCTTGAAACCAGATCATCCTTGATCCATCCAACAGTGAAATGTCCTGCCCCTGACAAATAATCTACGGAGACAGACCCATCATTGTCATGGTAGCTTCCATGCAGTTGTTGAAGTCCCCCAGAACCACAGTCCTGGGATTTTCCAGCACCAGTTCCAAGACCACTTCAGCCAGCTCAGGCAGGGAGACTGCTGGGCAGCAAGGTGGACCAGCAGCATTCCTCTTCTTTCTCTCTGGCAAACCCTCAAAATTGGTGCCAGAGCATATGGGTTTCCTCATGAGGGTGATGGAATTTTTATAGATAAAGTCAATTCCTCCTTCCCAACCCTTGATTTTGGGTTAGTGCTGCACCAAATATCCAGACAGACAAAGCTGGAAGTGACTTATTCCAACAAGCTCCAATCCAGGTCTCTTAATGTCCATCAGGTTGGCCCCTTCATTCAAGGTACTGAGGACAGTTGATTTATTATGGACCAATCTGTCATCCAGGAGCATCACCAACAGATCAAAGAATGGGTTAAGATGACAACCTGAATCTTGAAGGAAGAAGAGGGGGCCAAAGAGGGGATAATGCAGAAGTATCTATCTTGCTTTTCCTTTACATAGCATGTCCAACCTGCAGTCCCAATCCACCATCTGCTGAGATCAAACCAACAGGGACATCCCATCTCTACCAACTACCCTGGGATCCACCAAAATACATGCACAACATCAGATGAATCCTTTGTGCTGTGTGAATATTTTTAGAGAGATACTTGTAAAAAAAAAGACACTTAGTACATGTTTGACATAATTTGAAATGTCTTAAGTGTTTACCACTTTCTCTATGTCCAATCAAACTTTTTTTCTTCAGAATGGCTCTGCCTTAAGAAGACCTTATGGTCACACTTTCCAACCTTTTCTATCCAATATAATCTGTGGTTTCCAAAAGTGAGCTTAAAAGTATTATGCATCTCCACTCACTTATTTTTATAACTTTCTCTACAGATTGGAAAAGTTACCATTTGGGACTACGGATGCCAGAATCCATCAAACAACACAACCAGTGGCTATGCTATCTGGAAGATTTTAGAAGCTGTAATCCAAAAGTTTTAAAAACTCTGTTCTTCCACGAGTTTCCCATTAAACTAAAAAATGTTTGATTTTCCTTCAAAAAAAAAAACCAAGACAAATTATCTTTTCCATTCTTGGTGGGTTCAGATTCATTTCTAGTCTTTTCCTCATAACAACATAAAACAACTTTGTTTCACATCTTCCTCCATTTTGCCCATACAAAAGACAAGGAGGTTGGCTGGGAGAATAAACAGGCTTTAGGATACTGGGCCCTGGCGCTGTTTTTCCTCAATTATCTGGCTCTCTCTGTACCTTTTTGCTCTCAAGAATAAATGAAAGGAAGCATTTAGAAGTGTTGTTTCAAGGCTCAGTAGTCTGCTGCAAGACGTCGTACGATCACAAACACAAATGCCTGGAAACTGGAAGAATTGTTTAATTTAAAACCAGCAGAGTTTCTCAGACCTGTTGTACATTCAAGCAAAGTCTCATAAGCTTTCCATGACAATGTCCCACTGAAAGGGTCAAGGCCTAGAAATTCATTATCGGCTCTGCATTAACATCTATTCATAGAGATGTACTCTAACACAATCCACTCACATCTGGAGGAAGCTGCATTCTAAGACACAAATGCATTCTATTCTTTTGAAATGCCACCCCTCCCCAACCTCTTCCCTATCCAGAACAAAATCCTTGTCCTTACATTGAACACTGGCATTGGACTCATCCTACTTCCTTTCTTTATATCTTTATATCTTTCTGTCTTTATATCTTCTTAGAATATCTTCTTAGAATGCTGACTGTATCTCACTGCAAAAGGTAGGCCTGTGAAAAAGTCTTAGGCTGTGATCCTGCATCAAGGCACACAGAATGTAGCACATCAAACGTGCGACTCCATGCTATTGCTGACCCCAGAAAGCAGTTTTCAAGACCTCTGGGTGCTGCTAAAAACATTCACTGACTGAGAAGAGAGGGAAGCAAAACACAGGCATTTCTAAAGCTGGGGCAAAGGATTAAGATCTCCACCCTCCATCCAAGATCTCCAGAAACCTCAGTTCTCTTCCTCTGGTAGCAGAACTGCAATCGGGACAGACACTCCCTTCCTAACCTGCTTCTACACAGTAAATGGGAGTGGCAGCATCCCAAGGACTTTAAAGCTGCCAGGAGGGAGGTTGGATATTGCACTAGTAAGTAGTAGATGACTCTTTGTATAGCATCCAAAAAAGAAACATGCAGCATAACCCCATATGCATGTATGGCAGCAAGAGGATTCCAGCCACAAAATCAAAAATTTTCTACTCACTAAATAAGATTAAAGAAGTTTTTGAGCTTTTTGATGATTTGTGCAGTGATTTTCTGCATTTCTTGTAACATTTTAATGAATTTTTTTGCACACAAATGAATTTTGCAGAAAGATGCTGTGCAAAATATGTTTTTGTACAAAATGCACTGTTCTTACAATGAAAAAAGTCAAAACGACAACAACAAAAAACATTAATCTTTTTTGCTCTTACAAAGGCTGACAATTTGTCCAAAGGTATATCTTGTCACATTGAGGATGACCATTGAAAGAATTGCCAGCCACCCTTTCTCATCACAAAGAACAAGAAAGATCATGAATATCCTTTATACCCCTGTGTTGGGCCTACCATTGCCCTAGCCTAAGTTTGCACTAGCATTGTGCCTGTGTCCATGTGCTGGAGGAAATTTGGATCAAGTGTAATCCAGCTTCTCCTTCACTTCTCGCATCTCTATTTAATTTGGCTCTTCCGCAGGCAGATCTTAGCCAGCAAAACAGTTCTCTCAGCTGACTGCTGCAGTGGCAGATTTGGGATGAGCTAGCAAGAGGTATCTGTGGACAGTAGAAGCTTGCACCTAATCCTAAACCCTCCCAGCCAGTACATCTTTGAGTCAGGATAGTACTATATAGCATGATAATGTTGCTACTACAGTCAGCCCTCCACATTCACTGGGATTGGGGAGGCAAGACCCCCAGATAAGTGGAAAACGTAGAAATATCAAAATGTGTCTATGTGAGTCTGTGGGAAGGGAACTGAGGAATGGTGGGCAGAGCAGGTACCCAGGATCTCAACCAGACCAGGAAAAGGAAAGGGAAATGATGTGGGCCAACATGATGGCCCTATACTTCCTCTCTCCCATGTCTTTTTCCTTGGATGTGTGGGGGGCATCAGGAAAGGGTTTGTGGTGCCAAGAAATTGAGCTGTGAGCCATTTTCAGCTGGCCAGGCAGTGCCCGGTGGAGGAAGAAGAGGACCAGAGACGGATTTTTAAAAGGCTGTGTGGCCTGATCAGAGCATCCAAAAAGAAAAGAAGTGTTTGAGGTGAGGGGGCAGGGGTTAGAAAAACAGGTAAATAATCAAATCTGTGAAAATTAAACCAGCAAATGTGAAGGGCTGACTGTTTTGTTAAACCATTGGGAGTCAGCTATCTTTGTCAGTCTACTAGAATTTATCCAGAGGTCTCAATCTATCTGCTTCCCTATCCCTGCTTTAATTTCTAATTTCTTTTGCCAGTCCATTACTAGATAACAATTGTGTTTAATAGGAAGCACATTGTTTTAAAATAGGGATTTCTGGCATGTTCGCTCATAATCATGCAAAGCCAAAAGAGTGGAGAGCATAAACGTCTTCTGGTAAGTGCCTATAAGAGAAGCAATATATCTTACCTGACAGTTATTGACAACAAAGAGAACTTGCAAGTGGCAGGCTGTCCTCATCAATAAGTAACTCTTGGCCCAAGGGAAGACATGATGAATAAATGCTTTGAATCACCCTTTTGTGTTTTGTGTGCTCTATGAAATCTGTAGTGACCAAGTGGCTTTGTTGCTACTGCTGCTTCTTTTTAATCACCATCTTCTTTTCACTCACTATTTTAATTCTGGTTTGGTTAGGAAGCAGAATGGCTTCTGAAGGCAAAGTGATTATGAAATGAAACAGAGGAACAATTTCTGTATTTAACCTACATGCACCAGGATTTTCAAAATACTTACCTTGTGTGTTCTGGAATAGTTTCTGAGCATATTGAGAATCATAATAGATTGAGGGTTAGAATAGGGGTTAAGATTGTGGGCTAAGACTGTAGTAACTCCCATATTTTGGGAGTGGGATATATGGTCAGGAGTTTATCATCCAGACTTTAAAAGTTCTATCCAAGGCGTTGGATCCATGCACCAGAAAACAGTCAGCATCTTGGCCAGTTGTTTTAAAGTCAAGTCTAAAACCTACAACAGATTCACCACCTCAGTAAAATGGAAGTCACAACCCACTATTGAGTTCAGATTGCACATTCCAGAAGAGAATTCCAACATCCCTCAATTGTAGAAATTTTGCTTCCTTCCCAGTGTGGCCAATACACTGGCCATCGGTGTGACCATCTTACTTGTGCTTTGCTTCATCGTGCTTTGCTGGGGAAAAAAAGCTACATGAGCCATTTTTGTCCCAGTCAATGTAACATATACAGTGACAGGAAGAGCACCAAGGAGAAAAAGCAAAAGGCTGACATCCTGCTCAGCTGCACTTATGCTCTTGTAACTTTTGGGATTCATGTTTATGGTTGTTAATGACTCAATGTGACCCCCCAAAGCCTAATTTTTCAGCCAGGCAACCCCGCCACACCCACCCAAGAATATCCAAGGCACTACAGACTGAAACTCTGGGAAATGATATCTCATTGCTTTTCCAGTTATGGGGTGCATTGAGAGGAGCAGCTGCAGCAGACCCCTGGGTAGGGGGGTGTCTCTCCAACTTCCAGTTTTTCAGCATGCTCCAGTATTAGGAGAGAACTGCAGACATCATTACTCAGGGCTCCAATTTGCAGTGCCTTGGAAACTCTGAAGTTGGGGCACTGCCTGGCTGTGAAAGTAGGGTGTCTGGAGGGTTGCATCATCAAACATAGCTACAGTGATGGGGCTCCATCCTTGTAGTCGTGTCTCACAATGCAGGATCTTGGCCAATAGATTTATTGGGAGTTTTTTTATTCCAGCTTTTTTTAAAAAAATTTGTACATGGCAAACAGCTGGAATTGGGGGTAATTGTTTACAACTGCATGTAACAATGACAGAGGCTACTGACATTGCAGGTTTATATCTGTGCAAGTTCTGCAACTGCAGCAGCACCAACAGCTGGTGCTGGGCACAAGAGAAGGGAGAGTGGTGTTACCCTGTGTTTTGGGGGGGGGGTCCCGTGCGGGGTGCCCTGGTTGCCAAATAACAATACCAATTTGGGGGAAATTAGCTTGAACACTGTTTTGGCTAGCGAGAGGTAGGGTAACTTTATGAGATCTTGAACCCAATGTATACAGCGGCGGGTCAGAGAGTAGCTAGACAAGGTTTCAAAGCAACAAACAATATTTTATTAAAGGCAAGAAAAACGAAAGACAAAACATAAGATAACTAGCTTGGAAAGAGAAACAGAATTTGTTCAGGAAAGGCGATACGAATTGTCTCATAGTCCTGGAGAGAAGAGGGGTTCTGGGGAAGAAAGCTCAGCGTGGGGTGTTGAGGGGAGTCCCTTAGACAACTGGTAGCAAGGCGGGATGGCAGTCCAAAGTGATCCGAAGACTGTTTGAAAGTGAGGGGTTTATATAGGGGAGTTTGTGCCTGCCGGCAGTGGCGAGCCAGATGAAGACAAAAGGAGTTTTGGTGCTGGACAAAGGATTTGGAAAGGTCAAGTTTAACATGATTGGATTAGTGTTTGAAGACAATAGCGTGGCTGGGACGTTGATGGCCCGACATAAAAGAGTACTTCGGCTGAGAGCTGCGCGGCTATTGTGGAGTTTGCGGCAGGAAGTCCCCTGAAGTTGGGAGCGGAGTTTAGGCTGCTGACCTCAATAGAGTCTGGAATGCAAAACCATTAGTGGCCGCACTCATGTCTGTGCTTGTCTGGAGGACCTCACAAACACGTGGAGTGTGGTGACTGAAAGCCAGTCCAGCTAAAGCCGAATTAAATGCTATCAAAATGATATCTGGGGGTCCTCACCTGGGGTGCCATACCAGAAGTAACAGTGGTAGTCTTGCCATGGGAGAGAAAACGATACAGAAAAATGGACTGGATCTCAGATGGAATGAATGGTCAGCTCAGGTGATCCAACCCAATTGGTCGAAAAAGCCACCTTGACTATGATAGATGACAGTTGAGAGGTCAATGAGCAATTAATTGTGCCAGGAACAGAGCCAGTGATAAACCAAACTAGCTTACAAACACCCCCATCAGTTGAAAGACAAGCAGAGGCAGAGTTGTTGCAGCCAGCCTCAGAAGGGAGAAGGAACCAGCAATGATTTAGAGGAATTAGATTCACCTTTGTCCCCCAGCCCCCAATCACAGACGAGTCAGTAACAAGCAGCTCAGAGGGAAGCTGTTTTGGCAAGATTAAGAAAACAAAACTATGATAAGTAGCATGCATTTTCATCAGCTATTTGGCGTGGCTTGCCCTCTGCTTGTAGCAAATCACTATGCAAACTCTCTTGACCCTTGTATTCCGACTCACGAAACCCTTTTGGACAGACCTTCAGCTTTCTGGGCTTATTGGATTTGACCTTGACTTGGCTCAGCTCAGCGTTTCCACTTCTTATTTGCATTGGACACTCCCCACTGCCTTCTCCTCTTGGACAAATGCTCTCTCCTCCCTTCCCTTGCTGGCAGAGAGGCACAAGCAGGGAGTTGGACTCTGACACTGGCACACCCTCTCTTTTTCTGTCAACTCCTAATATGATCAAAAACTTATTATAGCAGCTCCCCAGGTCAGTTTATTTTAATCCAGTATAAAATCAGAAAGAACAGGAACAAAATCTGGGACTTTTCAATCAGTCTAGAAGTGCCCAGGGATTGCTTCTGAAGAGTTACAATCAGGGCTAAGCTTCATTTTTAGCCCCACGTCAGTTGTGACCCAGTATTACCCCATTTCATGTTGGGGCTTCCTCAGATGCAAGACTACCCAGATAGGAAAACAAAAGGGCATATTATATCTTTTCAGCCTTGTGTACCTGTTTATCATTGGCCCGAACAACAGAGAAGCTTCTATTTGTAAAAGTCAGTTGTCTAGATTTATTATTATAATACCTTACTCAAGTTGTATAGCAGGCAGTTCCTTTCTATGCTGAAGATATATAAGCTAAGTAAGCCAGAGGCCTTCAGATTATGATGACCTCTAAATTAGAGAGAGAGAGAGAGAGAGAGAGAGAGATGATAGTAAATTTCAAATTTTCTATAATGGTTAGAAATAATAAACATTTTGGATGATGCTATAGGACCTCCAAAATGTGACAAATCTTAGGACAACTTCAGAGTGTCTCGGGAACAATTTTCCAACCTAAGATCCACCACAGCCTGTACTCCCATCTCCTGCCAAATCCAGTAATGTCCAAAAGCTCACTTCCAAGTAAAACCCCCACCACACACACACATAAGCCTTCTTCCATGTTTATGAAACAAAACAGAGTGTGCAGCTCATGTGCCATGGAATTTCCCAGAGCCTGATCCTTCATGATGGGACTCCAAAACAGAGGTGGGGGCTTCTGGGGACCACAAAAAGAGGGTTAGGAAGACCTCACAGGCTGCATGTTGCAGGTCCCAATTCAGTGCCCTCAATATGTCTTTACCTGGCCCTGGTTATACATGCTTACAGCTGATTGCTTATGATGGTAACAGAAAGCAAGCACTTTCTGAGAGGTGATGTATCTTTTTCCTCAAAGAGGAGCCAATGTTTCTTCCAAGGTGATACATTCTATTACACACACATACATTTTCTTTAACAAGTCTGCCTTTTCCTTCAGGATTATTTATGCATATGCAAATATATGCATATTTAAATGAGTTGCTAAAACCCATTGGTTTCTTTAATTCAACAGCAGTTCTACTCACAAGTACCGGTACCTGAAATCACCATGTAAGCAACATTACAAACAGAGTTTGACATGATCAAATAGAACACCCACAGGTGAAAAATCCCAACATATTCAACATAAAACAGCAACAGCAATGAACACTAAGCTTACATTTCATTTTAAAAAATTAAATAGCCCCCAAAGTCCTGAGAAGAACAAACATGTTTACAATAAAAATAGACTAGAAACAAGAAACCCAATGTGTTTTGAGATCACTCTCTTCCTCTCTGTCTAGCTCTTCTTTAGGGGGGATTTTAAATCCAGAAATGTTAGATTTAAATCCAAAGGCAAGCAAATCTGAGTCAATTTGCATTGTTTTTGAGAATACATTTCTTCCCCCAGAAGAACATGTATTTTAAATGAAATTTCCTCCCTTATTCTCAGAAGACATCATTATAGCAAAGACCACAGAGCAAGTCATCTTTTTTATTAGAATAAATCCTGTTTTTTAAGTACTGGAAATAACCAATTACATAGAATTATTTTTCAAGGCAGAGGTTTAAACAGAATATGAGTGACTAACAAAACCCTTGGAAGCCAGCATGATACAGTGGTTTGAGCATCGGACTATGACCCTGGAGATCAGGATTCAAGTCTCTGTTAAGTCATGGAAACCCAGTGGGTGAGCTTAGGCACATCACACACTCTCACCTCCAGACAGGTTCACCTTGGAGTCACCATAATTCGGAAATGACTTGAAAGCACACAACAAAAATGGCAAAACCCTAAATCTATACAATAAATATATGTTTTAAGTTACTAACTGCATCTTTTTGGGATCCATAACAAGCTTCTCTGAAGCTTTGAAATGAGACATTAAAACCATTAATGTATAGGCAGATGGATGGACGGAGAAATACCACTCTTTTTCTTGTATCACGTCTCCTTTAGCCACATCAGCAGGCAGTCTAGCATTCACCATCTCTTTTGACAACAGCTCCTATAATCCTTAT
Source organism: Ctenosaura bakeri (assembly GCA_948474755.1). Lineage (NCBI taxonomy): Eukaryota > Metazoa > Chordata > Lepidosauria > Squamata > Iguanidae > Ctenosaura > Ctenosaura bakeri. Next base: position 135,441 of record CAOLHI010002098.1, on the reverse strand, counting down.
CAACTATGCTGGCTAAGATGGGGTTGCCGAACTATCTAGAAGACATCAGTTTGCCTTCCCATGAATAATATCTGCTTAACATCATTTCTCCTATCTTTGGTTGTGGCTGGTCTTGAACCATTTTAGCTGCAATGTAATGTAATTGCTTCATACATTTCTAATTCCAAACCAGATGGGAAATGATGGCACACCTTTGATTTATTTTATACAAGTCTTCCGTGTGTTTCTTCCATTGCCTTTTAATTTTTTCTTGATCATACCCTTGTGGGTCATCTAGCATCCCCACTATTGGTTTAAATGTCCCTTTGATTTCTTGGCTCTCGTGAAGGAGGTCTTTTGTTCTACTTTTCTTCTTGTCTTCTTCTATTTCTGTGCTTTTATTACTGTAATGTTTCTCTTTGTCTCTATTCATTAGTCACTTAACAGTTATATACAGGATTCCAATCCTATTTCTGCCACTTTTTATTCTTGCTTCTCACCTGTCCTTGACTATTTGAAGAGTTTCGTCTGTAATGAAATTAGATTATTCTTTAATGAGGGGACCCATTAAAATTGTCCACCCCAGAAGTTTTATGGATCCAGATGGATTCCTGATGGCTCTTGGGGAGTTTCCTACAACCTTATGTGGTGATTATGTCAAAGTCCATCCCAACCTCTGGAATGGCAGTGGGCACAATCACTCTTGAGCACTCCATCTCGTGGAGTGGAGCCAAACCAGCATCCTGGTTTTCCAGGCAACTGGTAGCAAGGAAACAAGTGAGAAGGCAACTAGAGTGATGTTGGCAGAAAATTCAGAGCAAGTCCAATTAAACACAGGCGCAAGCTTATCTGAGGGCTTCTTCTGTGGCACTAGAAGCAGCAAAGGCAGATTTCTTCTCTTCCTCTATTGCATCTGCAAGGAGCAGGCCAAGCAGAGTTGCTTAGAATGGTAAAGGTTTTTTTACACATAAGCTCAAAAGAAGAAACATTTATTAGTCCCAACTTTATTAGTCTTTTCCATTACAATCTAAGAAGCTGTTTTAGTCTTCAAGTGGTACCTGTCATCAGTAAGAGACTGGATGAGGGTGAAAAAATTGAAACTTAATCCAGACAAGATGAAAGTGCTTCTGGTCAGCTGAAAGGCAGATCAAGGAAAAGTTATTCATCTAGTGCTTCATGGGGTTATACTCCTACTGAAGATGCAAGTCCTCACCTTGGGTGTGCTACTTGTCTCAACTCTGAGCTTGGAGATTCAGATTTCAGTGGTAGTTAGGAGTGCATCTGCACAGTTTAAAGTTTGTGCACCAGCTATGCCCATTCCCTGAGATGTTAGATCTGGCCACTATGACATATGCCTCAGTTATACCCTAGCTGGATTGCTGTAACATGCTCTACATGGGGCTGCCTTGGAAAGTGTTCAGAAGAGTGATCCAAACAACCGCATCCAGACTGCTTAATGGGGCTGTCTACAGAGAACACACAACTTGTTGCAATGTTTCTTATTTTACAATGTCTACCTTTCCCTGAATCATGCTTCTTATATTCCATGATCCTATTATATGTATTGTGCAGCTTTGGACTTTCTTTTCACATCTGAGCATATCAGCAGCTGAACCTCCTTTCAGCTTGAGTCCTTGCATCATTACACATACCACTACTCACAATTTTCATCTGCTATTCTGCTGTAGGTAACTGAGTGTCTTCCAGCCTCTGAGCTTCATCTTCTGGCACTATGTCTTGATTCATTTTGGATTTGTCTTATCACAAGATTTTCAGGATAAAAGACATTCAGAAGTGGTTTCCCAGTGTTACCTACTACACAGTACTAACAGGAGTTAACTAAACTGCCACTGCTGTTGTCTCTAGGAGGTTCTCCACCAGTGTCACTTCCTCTGCCCCCCCCCACACACACACTGCTGCTGCTGCCCTGTAGCTATTTGGCATATTTAGTCTGGCTCCTCAGCAAAAGCCTGTCTTACTTGAGAGAACCTGTTAGCAGCACCGCTATTTGCTGGATAGCTTCTTGCCTAACAGGAGCACACAATCCCACCACTATTGAAAGGTAGTGTCATGGTGGGCCTGAAATATGCAAGTGTGGTGAGCGTTGTTCAACTCCAGTGTATTCCTTCCAGCCATAGCACTAAAACTCTCTGGCAAAGAATTCCACAAAGCTCACCAAACTACTGATCCCAGGGTTCTGTAGGAGGAAATCGTGGCAATTAAAGGGAGAAGAAACTCTAAAAAAAAGGGCTATGAACGCAAACTCTGGTACTGAGAACCAGTTCTTGAGCTGAGCATTTGCTCAGTGTCATCCTGGTCCTTAATTCTACCTTTACAAAAGACTGACTATGTCTTCTTTTTCCTCTTCTTGATAATGGCAGATTTATTGATATGTCTGAAGCATGTCCACTTGTATTTTAATGCATTTCATATTAAAGGATAGCTTTTTCTTATTCTTCTGCACAGCGAACAGTATTACCACATTTGGAGAAATTCAGAAATGCAAAATCCAATGAAAGCATCTCAATCTGTGCCCAGGAAGTGCGAGTTATAGATGGTGAATACAGGCTGTGCCCAGGAAGTAGAGTGGTAAATCTGCTCTGTTCAGAACTTCAAAGCAGCTATCCAAGATGTTGAACCTATTTTGTAGATCTGTTTCACTGCCCAGTTGACATAAATACTTCCACTTACTACTGTTTCTATCAGAATTTATAGGAGGGGAACACTGAATTCTTTAATAACCCCATATTACCCCTAAATTCATCCTAATGCTTTTAATTTCTAAAATTGGAACAGGGGAGAATATTTCAAATGAATATATATAAACCTGTGCACACAATAAAACTAGCATTCCACACATTAACATACTAGCTCACTTCCATCATTGCTTCAGACATATAACAGGCAACATTGCACATACAAGGAGACATTAATTAACCTGATTCAACTGTGTGTACTCTCACCAGTAGAAATATTTTAAAAGGGACTATATTAATTGGATTATAGCAGTATGGTTATGCTCCAGGGGGTCATGTTACACAAATTGCAGGAAAAAAACCAAGAGAAGGGAAGAAAAAGCTTCAGCAAAGAAAATAAAATTGTAGGTATATCGGTCTCTAGTATGAGCTGACCCTCCCAGGACCCATGCAAGATAGAGAGCAGATAAGGCAGAACAAACAAACCCTAATTAGCCAAGCTGGAGATAAATCTGAAAAGCACACTAGATAAAACTCAGATGAAATTCAATTGCTCTTGGCCTAGCTGAACAGAGTTAAATTTATGAAGCCTGTGAGGTGGCCACCTCAATGCAAAGTCAATCAAGGTGCCGATCGATTTTAGATGAGAATTAATGTTTGCTTCTTTGTTTTACATTACGCAACCTAAGAACCAGTGAGAGTCAGTCAGGTATAATCTATTAGTTGCTATCTGAACACCTCAAAAATATTTTGGAATAAGAAAAGGTGCGAAAAGGAGAAACCAGCATGAACAAAGAGCTGCCCCTGTAATGTTTGAGGCTTTTTGCTTAGAAGTAATAGGCTGTATTCAATGCTTGACATCCATGTGGACTCCAGTATAAGGAGTAAATGATCATCCATTCCCACTACAGCCCTCTTGGCACCCAAAAACATAGGAACATAGAAGTCTGCCTTATTCAGACCATTGGTTTCTTTACAGAGTACAGTATTCTACAGAGTACAGTCAACTCTGATTGGCAAGTCTTCAGGTCAACGTCCTTCCCAGCGCTATTCAAGAGATCTCTGATGGCTTCCCATCCCAGCACTAACCAGGCCTCCAGGTTCTCCCCAGCTTATGCTTAGCAATAATGAAAAATAAGGGGTTGGGGAATCTAAGCAAAGCTCTGAATCTTCGTAAGCCAGCTTTAGTGTGCATTTTTCTAAATGGTTCATCTAGTTTTTATACTGAATTCTAAACTGGGCTTTTCAACTGCACTGAGTTCTATCCCTACATGTCAGTGAATAAACTTTAACCTTTGCGCTATCAGCACCACCAGCAGCATCCTCTGTTTTATTTTTTCTAGGTCACCCCACACCCAGCTCTGCAATCAAACCCAGCTGCAGCTGCTGAATTCACACAAAGAGAAAGCTACTTTGCAAGTGGAGTCTGGGTGTTCTTTTTTAAAAGGGGGAAATAAAACTTCAAAAGGTATCAGTGGCCACCTGCAAAACTCCATGGCTTCCTTTGATCTAAGAAACAATGGTTCATAAAGAAAGAAGGAAGGGAAGTGGAGAGAGACTTTCTCCTGTATTTTTACAAAGTAATGAAAGGAAATTATCTCCCATTTCCTTTCAGTGGCTCATAATGATTGAGATTAGCATTTCAGAAGGGATGGGATGTAAATAATTCTTTGAGGAGCTCTACAGATGAGTCAAGACTGCTTAGCAAAGTAGATTGGAAGGCTCTTTACACAGCGCATTATTTCCTGTGTACTGTACAGTACCTGGGATGCCACAGAAATGTTAAAAATTAGGAGTAAGGGGAGGTCGTTTTGTTTATATATTTATTTAAATATTACTATCCCACTCTACAATCAAGGATCTTGAGACAGCATGCAATAAAATAAATTTAAATAATTCTAAGGAAATGAAAACAGCAAAACATAATCTGAAACAACTAAAAGCATGTCAAATAGCTTGACAAGTTAAATTAAACCACTTAAAACAGTTTGAGGCAATTGAAATCATGTACTTGTGAAGATTATTCAACTGGCTATGGAAACAAGAAGCAGAAGAACTCCCATTATTTCCACAACTCCTACAGTGGTGTCCGAATGGAATGGAATTACCTTCCTGAAAGAAAATCATCCCAATAGCCAGTAGAATTTGAGTATCTGTTATGAAATCAGAAATTCCATTAGCTCCAGCCAGCATGGTCCATGATAGCCTATGAGATCTGTCTGATGGCAAAGTTCTCCATCTTTCTTCTGCAGGGAACACTGTTCCGTATGCTGCTCTTAGCTCCAGTTCTGATAGATTGCCAACTTTCAAACCAGCCCCATAACTGTACTTTGAGCATCAGATTCAGACACAGGAGTTAACAGCTGATCATGTTTTAGCCCTATCCCACCTCAAATGTTCATAGACAGATTTCTGCATATCAAGCCACACTATTATGGTGTTTCGTCTTTCCCCGTGGAAGAGATAAGCAAGTATTCTAAAGCATTACTCCTATAAGCTTGTGAATGTTTCAGTTTTTCAAGGAAAAGAAATCAAGGGTTTAAAAAAAAAAAACTCCCACGCCATGACAGATCTCCCAAATTACAATCTCTCTCTCTTCCCTTCTTTGATATTGGTGGTAATGCAGGGACAACAGCAAAGGTGAATTGCAAGAGAAGATGTACAATTGTAACTGAATGCCATGAGAGAGGCTTTGGTAGAATGACAACTCCCATATGTCCTGCACCTCAGTACCCCCTGAGCCAGGATGGTGAGATGATGTGGATAAGAGGGATGTAGTTCTCTTCTCTCTTATCTCCAAGCTAGGGCAAAATTAAGGAAATAAAATGATGACTGTGCTGAAGGGAAGAAGTTTTGGAGATGAGAAAGCTAGCAGAGAAAGCCAGATGGAAGGAAGCCAAGAGCAATGTGACCACGATGGTAAAAAGTCTGGAAGCCAAGTCATATGAGAATAATGCAAGGAGCAAAGTATGCATAAGCTTGGAGAAGAGAAGACTAAGAAGTGATATGATCCTCAAATATCTGATGGTATGTCATTTTGAAGAAGAGGCAAGCTTGTTTTCTGCCGGTACAGCAACTATGGCCATTTCCGCACTATACTGTTATAGCGCTATTGTTCCACTCTCAACATCCTGTGGAATGCTGGGGTTTGTAGTTTACTGAGGCCAAAGAGCTCTCTGGCTGAGAATTCTGAGGATTCCGTAGGTTGTTGAGAGTGGAATAATAGCACTATAACAGTGTAGTGCAGAAATGGCCTATGACACAAATCAGTGAATTCAGATTACAAGAAAAGAGATTCTACGTAAAGATTAAACATAATTTCTTGATCATAAGAACTGTTTGACAGTGGAATAGACTGTCTTGGAGGGGGAGTGCTTTAGTGGTGTATTCCTGCATGGCAGGAGGTTATACTAGATAACCCTCATGGTCTGTCCCAGCTCTATGATTCTAAGACTCCTTCTCTGACTCAGATCAAAATCAAAGTGGGATTCAAATTCTGTGAACTTTTCAAGTTTCACATTTCTTTCTGAAGCAAGCTTAACAGGCCCCTGCAATTCAGTTCCAATCCAACATCGCAAGATCATTTTTCTAGCTAGCTGAAAACGCTACTGGAAAGTAGGTCAGACCTGTACTCCTAGTGCTGGCCTTTACTGGAATGCCAGTATCCTGCACCCTGAGTAGGCACAGAACTGCAATTTATTATTTATTTATACTTTATTTCGTTTTTTATATTTATAGGTGCCCTTTGCCCAGAGTGAAACCCAAGGTAACTTCCAAAAAAATTAAAAACATTAATAAAACATTTAACACCATTAAAAACTGTAAAATTATTTTTAAAAACCTATAAAAGTATTTAAAATATCTCGATAAATTAAAAGTTCACCTGCTTTCATATTAAAAGCCTGCTTAAATAAGAATGTTTTTGCCTGTTGGCAAAAGGAGAGCAAGGAAGGGGCCAGTCTAGCTTCCTGAGGAAGGGAATTCTGGAGGATGGGAGCAGCCAATGAGAAAGCTCTCTCCTGTGTCCTCATCAGGTGAGTCTGGGACAGTAGCAGGACCCAGAAAGCCTTCTTCTGTGGATCTTAGGGCTTTGGTAGGCTCGTATAGGGAGATATGATCTTTCAAATAGTTTGGACCTAAGCCATATAGGGCTTTATAGGTCATGACCAGCACTTTGCATTGTGCCTGGAAACAAATAGGTAGCCAATGAAGTTGTTTTAACAAGGAAGTTATGTGCTACCTGTAACTGGCCCTAGTCAGCATTCTGGCTGCCATGTTTTGAACCTGCTGAAGTTTCCAAACAGTTTCCAAAGGCAGCCCCATATAGAGTGCATTACAGTAGTCCAACCAAGATGTACTCAAGGCATGTGTCACTGTAGCCAGATCAAGGAACAGGTGCAGCTGGTGCACAAGTTTTAACTGTACAAATGCACTCCTGGCCACTGCTGCAACCTGGGCATCCAGGCTCAGACTCAAGTCGAGGGGAACACCCAAGCTATGAGCCTGAGATTTCCAGGGGAGTGTAACTCCATCCAGCACAGGCAGAGTCCCTTTTCCCTGGTCTGCCTTTTGACTGACCAGAAGCACTTCTGTCTTGTCTGGATTAGGCTTCAATTTGTTTGCCCTCATCCAGTCCATTACTGACAGCAGACATTGGTTCAGAACCAAGACAGCTTCCTTGGAATCAGATAGAAAGGAGAGATAGAGTTGGGTGTCATCAGCACATTGGTGACACCCAACCCCAAAACTCCAGATGACCTCTCTCAGCAGTTTCTTGTAGATGTTAAACAGCATGGGGGGCAAAATAGATCCCTGAAGGACCCACAGCCCAATGGCCAAGGAGTTGAATAGGAGTTCCCCAGCACCATCTTCTGAGTTTGTCCTCCTGGAATAACGAGAGCCACGGAATAACGGTGCCCCCAAGTCATATCCTAGAGAGTCTGTCCAGAAAGATACCATGATCAATGGTATTGAAAGCCACTGAGAGGTCCAACAGAACCAACAGGGACATATTCCCCCTGTCTAGTTCCCTGTGTAGGTCATCCACCAAAGTAACCAAAGTGGTCTCCATCCCATTACCAGGCCTGAAGCCAGATTGAAATGGATCTAGGTAATCCATTTCATCCAGAAACTCCTGGAGATAGAAGGCCTCCTCACACCCTAGAACCCTAGGCCAGGCCTCTCCCTAAACTGCAAACCCCAAGATTGCATAGAGTGTTGAAAGTGGAATAATAGTACTATAACAGGCTACTGAGGAAATGGACCCAGTTCAGGCTGGCTTGGTGGTCATACAGCCTGCTTATCTGTGTTTTATAGACAAAGGTCATGAGAAAGGCAAGATGCAAAGGAAAAGCTGAAGGCACACAAAATAGATCAGTAGTTTAAAGCTCACACTACTCAAACGCTTACACTACCCAAAAAATAAAACCAGAACTCGTTGTTAGCAAAGTAAGCTGACAGTATAAGATTTATTCTTCATGTTACCTAGTAACAAATTATATTTCAGCTAAGAAAAAAAAACTGGGCTTGGTAAATCTATATACTTCATAACTGCAGTTATTTCCTTGGCAAATGTGAGGAAGTTATGTTGTGGCCTACCAAACTACTTAGAAACAAAAAAGCCACAAAATGATGTATTGAATGCCACACACTTCTAATCTTGACCCATAAGCCTATAAATTCACTTTCCCATTGTGGCTGCTTTGTAGCACCCACAAGCGTTCTAGAAGTGCAGCTCAAGCTAATAATACCAAATCAGCTGTAATGGATAAAAGCTTTTGTGTGTGCATGTGGCATACACTGAAGTAACAGTTATTAGATCTATCCATAGAATGACTTGCTGTTTGAAGGTGAGAATTACCCTGGAGGCTGAGGTGGAAAAGAAACATTTTACACTATCTTCTTGGGTGCAAAATCTAGATTGGATCTTCTTAGTTTAACCTGGTGCTTCATTGAAGAGAAAGTGCCTCATTAAAAGCCAAAATGATATATGGTATCTGTTAATCAATGGTGTGGAAAATGCTTTATGTCCTAGTTTCAAAGTGTTGAAATGTGTCTCTTAAGGGTCGATATTGTTTCCAAGGAATTAAAGCAAAATCAATAAGAGACATAGACTTTCATTTTGGTTACAAATCATTAGGTTCCAGCATTTTAAAAACCTTTAAACTGCAAAATAAAAAAATAAAAACTCATAAGAAAATTGGCTTGAAGAAGTAAACTTTGTATGGATAGACCAAGCTAATCCTTGCAGCACTGAGTAAAGTTTCCTTGGAGAAGGGGTTTATGCATTCAGGGTCAATCTATGAAACTAGGTAAACTAAAAATGTTCCATAATACAACAAACAACATATCTGCTGTCAAGGCTACTTAATGTAAAATAGCTGCTGAGATGATGCAAAAGAAAGAATAGGGTACAATGAAAACGTTTGCTGGAATACCAATGTCAAAAGGATATAGACAACCTGAATGCATCACCTTGATTGGGTTTGGGAAAGACTGGCTTAGCACACCCAGTGCTCTGTCACTCTGCGCAATCGAGCTCTTGGAAAGTTTCCTCTCCATTCCAATGGAATGGTTTGGTGAGTGGTTACTAGTCCTCATGAGCAAGCACCTAATCTTAAACTACTATCCCTTGCCCAGAGCTTGGACACTTTTTTTTTTTTTTTTTGGATTACACCCTCCTCCACAGTATCTCCTAGCCAGCATGGATGCATCAGGCCAAAATGGAAGTTCTCTGACAGCAGGAGGAGAATACAAGAGAGAAGGAAGAAAAAGAGTGAGAGCACAAAAGAGAGAAACAATTTGGCAGAGAGACAGAGAGAGCCACAGGAGGAAGCTGTAGCTGTACATTGTGGGTACAGATAACCCCCTGTAGTGAATCTTCTGTAGCATGTTTCAGAGAGGCTCTGCACACTCTTATCATACATTTATCAATAATATCATTATGGCCATTATCCTACCTTGCACTGGAAGAATACCCCTGAGACTGGACCTTACTGCTTATAGTGTCACACCCCCCCAAGGCTAATCAGTTGTTGTTATTGCTGTCTTTGCCTTGCAATTGTGTCTGAATTACAACCACCCTAAGGCTAACCTATCCCAGGGTTTTCTGGGACTGATAGTGTGTGGTATGGCCAAGATCACCCAGTGAGTTTCCATGGCTGAGCAGAAAATCAAATCCTGGTCTCCAGGGTCATAGCCAAACACTCAAACCACTACAGCACATTGGTTCTCAGTAGCAAGGGAATAATGGAGGGCAGGCAGCAGCTAGCTTCAGCAGCCCACTGCCGAAAATGATGTCAATTTTCCAACTGCCCAGGAAAAAGTCTGCGTTATTCCGTTGCTGGCTACTGAAGCATAGCCAGCTGTTGCCTGGCCATTTGTTTGTCACCAAATGGCCAGGGGTAAAGAGAAAGGTCTGGGCTCAGGAATTCACCATACACAATGGGGTTGAATTCTGCTGCCTGCACTTGACCATAAAGAAACCATCCTGGTCTCTATCTAAAAACACAGCAAACATCTTCCTCCAAGGCAGTGGTTCCCAACTTTGGATCTCCAGATGTAGCAGCTACAATGGCCAAGAGTGGGGGAATCTGGGAACTGTAGTCAAACCACCTTGAGGAACTCCCCAGGTTTCAAATCATTGGTCCAGAAGTCAGATCTGGGTTCTTCTCTTGCTTTGAAATCTCCTCAGGACTCAGAGGAATTTATTGCCTGCTGTACCCTCTTGCTTTGGAGCTCAGTGGTGCCATCCAGGGAAGATGTCCAGGGTCCCAGTCATTTGAATTAGCTCCAGACTGTAACATAGCTGCATCACCACACTGGGGAGTAGACAAAGCAATTGCTGTCTAAAGTGGGAGGCACATAACTATTAATTGGGTGTCTAAAATTATCTAAATCAACTCACGCAAGGCAGTTGACCAACACTCATTGAAAAGATAATTATGAACTACAACAGAGAAGGTGAATATGTTGCTGGCTACATACTCTTGTTAGGCCCAGTTAGCATGACAAATGGCTGGGAGTTATGGGAGTTGTAGTCAAATCACCTCTAGAGGGCCACAGGTTTCTAACCCACAAATTAGCTGGACTATGCTCCTAGTGTGCAAAAATCTTTCTAAAACTAATAGAGAGCATTGAAAAAAGGAAATACACTGCAAAACAGATTTGCCATTCAATTGATATGCAGTGTGGTGAGATATATCAAATGTTATACATTTTAATCTGACAAAGACCAAAACCCACGCACTTCAGGTATAAGATTGTCCAGACCCAGAAGGCCAGTAAAATTGCTTTCATTCTTTTATTGTTCAGTGTTACGCTGGAGGCCAGTTTTGTTCCCCTCCCAATTGGTCTAGCCATTTGATATTTCCTAGATCTCCTTGCCTCTCAGAAAGTGTTTCAGTAGCCTCAGGATGGCAAGGGCATTGAGTCTTAGATTATTTCACAGAAGATTTCACAGCTAAGCTCCAGGCAGATATTTCTGTTTGCAATGTTCTTTGGTGTACCTGCTGTAATCTATCATACTCATAGACAAAGACAACGGTCATCCATTTAATGGACACAAATAATGAACGGCTGTCTGTGAGTCTGAATGACCTCTTGTAATGCCTCGTCATAAGGCCCTGAATTCTTAGGTTCATCTTCACAACAGTCCTATAACGCAGGTCATACTATTAATATATGCCAAGTCCAAAGATCTGAACATGACTACCCATCAAGCTCAGCTTCAAAAGCTGATTATATGAGAAACTACTGGACTAGAAACTAGAAACTAGTTTGTATCAGATAACAAATTTTGGCATCAGATATCAGATGCTACGTGTGTTAACCTTCCTATCTATTGCTAAGAGTTCTCATAATATACTATTACTAGCTGTTTTGTTAACAGTCAGTATTAATAATGTAATTGCAGAGACTGGAAAAGTTACTTTTTGGACTGTAACATGCTGGCGGGGGGCCTGGGAGTTCCAAGAGGTAACTTTTCCAAGATCTATCTAACTGTCACTGTCACTACTTCCTTCATTTGAAACATCCCTGAGCGCATCATGTGAACTTGTCTGTGCATGAACACTAGCTGAATAAAGCAACTGAATCCCAGAAGGCCTGGATCCCAAAAGGTTACCACAAAACTGAAATACATGTAAATCACTGAAAGCAGGTATTTTTACTCATACAGGTTGGACAGCCTTATAAAATGTTCCCCAAATTAACAGACAAGAACCGTGAACATTGTTGTCAAGTCCCTTCAAGAGTGAAGAATCTGGAGAGCAAATCCACCAGAGGTTTTAATTGGGAAAGTGGATTTCTGTCACACTGTACATGTCAGCTGGCTTACTCTGTGCCACCGTGTTTGTGTTATCAGCAGTGATTTGGCAAGTGGTCCAGAGTTAATAATTTAGTTGTCACAGCCTGTACATTTGTTTTCCTCCTTGGTTCACTGTCTGCAATTCAGCCAAGCCATGGCCCTCCTGGCTGGAGAAGTCCAGGAATGGTAGTCCAAAAACTTGTAATTAACTAAGAAAATTAACAAGAGTCACATTGCTAATCATGTGTATTGCATATACACATTCTGTCTAATCTCCACTCATCAGAGGTAGTGGGCTATAGTCCATGAAAGCACATGCCATCAACTATAATGCAAAGAGTAGGAACAAGAAATGAAGAGTGAGGTTGAGTAGGAAGAGATGAAAAAGAATTCAGAGACAAAATTAGATGTGTGAAAAGGAAGCAAAAAGAGAAAAGTGAGGGGAAGTGAAGAAGTGAAGTGAAGAAGCCAATGAAATGTGGGAGGAAAGACAAGAGGAAAGAGGAGTGAGCATCCAAAGTACAAATTGAACCAAGGAAAAAGGGGGGGAGGTTGAGGACACACCGCAACATTTTGTTGCCAGAAATAACAGCAGCAGCAAAAACACGAAGTCAGCACAACAGCCATTTCAAAGTCCAGCATTGCTTCCTGAGAGAGATTCTCATCTTTTCCTCACTTTATCTTTCCTCAGCAGCGTAGGAAGGGGGGTGGGGGGCACTTCGCCCCAAGTGGCAATATTTAGGGGGCGTCCCGGCTCATAGCCATGCCCCTGCATGCCTTGGCCACGCCCCCACACACTGCGGCCATGCCCATACACACTGCAACCCCGCCCCATGCACTGTAGCCCCGCCCCTCCACCCACCCCTCCAGACCCTTCATGCTCTGCCACTGTCTCTCCTTTTTCCCTTCCCACCTTGGGCAGAGTTGGATAGCATCTATGACATTTCAGTTACGTTGTAGAGTTTGTTTTTGGGAGCCTGATATACATCCTAGCTTTCAGCTGCAGAGGTTTAACAGTATTCTTAAAATGCAGCAGATACAACGAGAAATACAACTTGCACAGTTCCATGAGCCTCAACCCGAGTGACACTTGCTCAAAGCTCTGCAGAAAGTAACCCAAAAGCTAGAGAAGGCTACATGCAGCCCTCAGAAAAGTTACCTTTTTTTTTTTTGTAGCCCGCCTCTCCATATGGATCGAGGTGGCAAACAACTTAGAAATAGCATGTATTTCGATACATTTTCTATACATGCCCCCAACAAGCTGGGTACTCGTTTTACCGACCTACGGAAGGATGGAAGGCTGAGTCAACCTTGGAGCCCGGCAGGATCGAACTCATAACCTTGTGACTTGCAGTACTGGCATTTAACCACTGCGCCACCAGGGCTTTTAGACTACTAATCCTATAATCCCCAGCCAACATAGGCAGTGTCTGTTGGCTAGGGATTCAGGGACCTCTAGTGCAAGAAGTAACTTTTCCAGACTCATAGAGTATCAGGAAAAAAGCAGCACTACTTTCCCTAGCAAGTCCTCACCTCTCTATTTAAGCTTGCAACAGCCCATTGTGTGTTGAATCTGACAACTCTGGAGACATCTGTTAGCCTCTAACTTCTCAGTTCTTCCGCTTTTTCTCTAATTCCCTTTATGTTGGCAGCTGCTGTTGTTGCTTCTGGTCCTTCAGATGCAAATCCTTCCCTTTTTTTGGCTCTCTTTTTTATATATATAAAGTAAACAAATTTTCCACAAACATCAATACTTTACAGAAAACAGAACATGCTCACTTTGAACACATTTACTCCTCCCAATTGGACACAACACTGTAACAGCGTTTGAGATCTGTATTTCATAATTCAGCTCTTCTGCATTCTTTGCATGTCCTCCTCCACGTCATTTTCTGCAAAAGTCCTATTGGGAATCATAATAAAGCCACAAATTGAAGAAACAGGGAAGAAAAAAAATCATATAGGAAAAAGTGGTTGGACTTACAAATGCACAGCTTGGGGTGCAGATAAAACATTGTCAGAACTAAACAGCCAGGCGCTGGCAGAAGAAATTCCCTGAGCAGTTTGTGATTAGTGGTAGTAGCCGCTGAGATGTTTCCAAAAAGGACAGTGTGTTAATGCATGGTGACAAAACAGTAATTCTTGGCTCAAAGAGTGACAAACATTGGGGACATAAATAAATCCGAACATTAGGCAAAATATATCCTATTCTAACAGCAGGGAAGGAATAAAAGTGAAGACAATAAAGATTTACCACCCCAAGTCCACATGTGGAAATCTGAAAGAATAAGCTGATTAATGAGGAAATATACATCAATTTGCTGCATTTGCAAAGGCAGAAAACACTGATATGATGGAAAGCGTGCCTGCTTTGCTGTGACACTGAAAACTAAGGGCCTTTCTGCTCTACACTGTTATAGTGCTATTATTCCACTTTCAACCTCCTATGGAATCCTGGGGTCTTCAGTTCAGGGAGGGGCATTTAGAATTTTCAGTCAGAGAGCTCTTGGGCCTCAGGAAACTACAAACCCCAGAATTCCACAGGATGTTGATAGTGGAATAATAGCACTACAACAGTGTAGTGTGGAAAGACCCCAAGTGAAGCAAAGGAACTCAAAGATGGGGACATGACAGAAATCATATGCTGCTCCAAAACAAATTAATTTAATGAATTATCTCTGTGGGACAAGTTGGTGGATGAAATGTGTTTTAAATCCAGTACAGTCATGATGGCATGAAGAGGGGGAAGGCAGTTTAAGAGCAAAGGGGGAAAGGGGATTAAAGGGAATTAAAAATTCCCCCTTCCTGTGGCTCCCTTTTCTTCAGTTTATCTTACCAAAGATTTTTCTCCAACTTATCTCATAACTCCTTCCAGTTGAAGGACATGGCCCAGGAAGACAGAAGAATGTTATGAAATGAACAACTGACTCAGTACCTGGTGCCATTAGGAAACATTCAGCTTCTGGGACTGCCTGAGCTTTCATAAAGAAGAACTTCTGGCAAGAGATGGGTTGTACCTCATACCAGTTGCTGAGAAGGTATCTACTAAGAGTCTTGCAAATCTAATCAGAAGGGCTTTTAAACTGAATTATGTGGGAATGGAGACATTATTCCAAAGGCCAGGAAAACTCTAAAAATAAGAGACAACAGTCTCAAGGATCCAGGGGAAAGCAGGGCAGAAGTACAAAGTCTACCAGTTCAAGCCCTGAAGCCATCCAGCGTGGCCATTCCACGTTTGTAGCAAGGAGATAAATTTGGATTGTGGCCACTTAGCAAGGAATGCTGTGGTTACTGAAAGCTGGCACAGTCTTCTCAAAAACAAGTCATGTCAGACTAAACTTAACTTTGTTTATTTGGCTGGTACAGATAATGCTATCAGGTGGATTTCTAACCAGTTAACTAACTGAATCCAAAGAATGTTCACTAATGGTTTCTCTTCATCCTGGAGAGAAGTGACAAAAGGAATGCCTCAGTGATCTGTTCAGGGCCTGGTTCAATGTATTTGCAAACAACTTGGATACAGACCATTGCTTACTAAATTCGCAAATGACACCAAATTAGGAGGGGATCTAGTACCCCAGAAGGCAGGATCAGAATTCAAAATGATCTTAACAGATTTGATAGTTGGGCCAAAACTAACAAATTGAACCTCATCAGTCATAAATATAAGGTACTACATCTAGGCAAGAAGAATGAAACATACCAGTGTAGGATGAGTGACTCCTGGCCTGATAGCAGTACATGTAAAAAAAGGATCTTGGATCTTAGGAAAGCACAGATTAATATGAGTCAACAGTGTAATTCAGCAGCCAAAAAAAAGTCAGTGCAGTTCTAGGCTGCATTGATAGGAGTATAGTGTGTAGGCCGAGAGAAGTAGTGGTGCCACTTGATTCTGCTTTGGTCAGACTTACCTGGAATACTGCATCCAGTTCTGGGCACCGCAGTTCAGGAAGGATATCGACAAGCTTTCAGAAAAGGGCAACCAAGATGGTCAAAGGTCTTGAAACTAAGCCTTATAATGAAGGACTCTGGAAGCTAGGTATGTTTAACTCGATAAAGAAGACTGAGACATGATGCAATGGCCATCGTTAAATATCTGAAAGGCTGTCAAGTAGTAGATGATGTAAGCTTGTTTTCTGCTCCTGCAGAGACTAGCGACTTTTCCACAGTACACAGTTATAGTGCTATTATTCCACTTTCAACATCCTGTGGAATCCTGGGGTTTGCAGTTTAGGGAGGGGTACTTAGAATTCTCAGTAAATTACAAACCCCAGAATTCCATAGGATGTTGAACGTGGAATAATAGCACTATAACAGTGTAGTGTGGAAAGGCTGTAGGACACGGATCAATAGCTTCAAATAAAAAGACTTCACCTGAACAGTTGTCTCCTCCTCCTCCTCCTCCTCCTCCTCCTCCACTGGCATTATGTATTGCAGTTACAGATTTGTAACATCTCCTTACTCAGTAAGACCACATAGCCATGACCATGACACTATTGCCACTCTCCTAAGGGCCCCTCTCACCCCATCTTAACAGCATTCTTAGCACTTGCACCAGGTGGCCAACTGCCTCCCACCAGTGCGTGAGGCTGCAACAATCAGAAGCAGGACCCCTGCTGTAATTCCTCATTGCAGTCTCACTTGCTGGCGGGAAAGGGCTCAAAGCAACATCATCCTTGTACCCTGATCAGCAGAACAGACCTCTTTTGCCCAATGCACCTGCTTGCTGAGGTGGGCTAGGAGAGTTGTGCCAGGAGGCATTACTTACTTATACATACATAGCTAAGTAACCGATGCAAAATATTGATGATGATGATGATGATGATGATGATGATGATGATGATGATTGATCATCTGCCTTTTAAATTGTTTTAAATAAACTATTAATATAACTGATTGTTTTTAGCTTTTGCGCTATCAAACATTTTAATTGTATTTTGTGTCAACCGAAATTGTTAGCTGCCTTGGTTCTCATATTGGGTGAAAGGCAGAATATGAATTAAGTAAATAAACAAGAAATAATAGGGAAAATGGCTTGATAGCAGGAGTTGTTCAACACTGAAACAGGCTGTCTCAGAGGGTGGTAGACATTCCCTCTTTGAACAGAGGCCACCCAGTCATCTTTTTTGACTGCTTTAGTTGGTTATTCCTGCATGGAATCATAAAATCATAGAGTTGGAAGAGACCACAGGGGCCATCCAGTCCAGGCTGAACCAAGTGGTCCTTGTGGTCCCTCCCAACTCTATGACCCTTTCTGCACTATACTGCCATAGTGCTATTATTCCACTGTCAACATCCTATGGAATCCTGGGGTTTGCAGTTTAGGGAGGGGCCTTTAGAATTCTCAGCCAGAGAGCCCTTGGGCCGCAGTAAACTACAAACCCCAGAATTCCACAGGAGGTTGAAAGTGGAATAATAGCATTGTAACAGCATAGGGCAGAAAGTTGCTATGATTCCATGGTTCTGAGTTAAAATCACTTTTATCACTAGAATTGCCAGATGAAAAGCACTTAGAAAGTGATGCAGTAGGCACTTGTGTATTCTTTACCCTAAACTAGCTTTTTCTACACAACATGAAATGCATGTAGTGGCTACCTTTATGCCTTGTTTGGCCCTCAGCAAATTTAGTTGTTGTATCATGTGGCCCAGGGAAAATCAGAAGTGCAAGGGATTTCACACTTCCTCTTTGTTTTCTTGCAATCTTTGAAAGGAGATGTTCCAAAGTTTCTGTTCAGGAAATCAAGAAATGTTGGAATACAGAGAACAAAACTTTTTTCTCTCCGACATGCAGTCTTTCAGTTCCAGAGAAATGTATTAATTGCTTTCTTTCCGCAACTGACCG
Organism: Ctenosaura bakeri; assembly: GCA_948474755.1. Taxonomy (NCBI): domain Eukaryota; kingdom Metazoa; phylum Chordata; class Lepidosauria; order Squamata; family Iguanidae; genus Ctenosaura; species Ctenosaura bakeri. The sequence continues at coordinate 117,617 of CAOLHI010002098.1, read as the reverse complement.
CAGAGGAACTTATGTAATAACAAACACAGAGGCAAACTGGATAAGATCCAGACAACTTCGTTCTGTTCCCTCATCAATTGTAGATTCCAGAGGATTTCTTTCTCAATTCATCTCTTTCCTGTGATTGAGATGGCTAAATTTCTCCTCTCGTAAGCCTAAGGTAAGAAAACCTGGCTCTAAAGTTGGAAGTCCCAGGACTGTTAAGAACAAAAGTATTGGCAATGGCATATATTTGAAAAGGAGAATGTTCCAGATGCTTATCAGGTAATAGCTGTTGCTTGCAATAATAAAGGGGTAATAACAAAATAAAACTGAACCAAGGACAAATATCTTTTGATTTATAATCAGACACTATAGTACTAGTATAAAAGGATGGCCATATAATCCATGTGCTGAAAGTGCTGAAGAGAAAGGTTGCATGGGTTATTTTTCTTAAAACAGGCCATGCCACAAAACAGAACATTTATTCCTGTAAGTAATGAGATGTTTACAATAAAGCCTGAATAGCTATTTAAAAGATAGATATTGAATGTGTTGTGCCCAGTGCTACTGTCTTTGCTCCATTTTTTTTTTACCAGACAATGAACACTCATTTCTTCTTCTTTGGAAATAATTGTTTTTCCTTCGCCAGTGAACAATCCTGAGTTTATGTTATGTAGAGTTCAGGAACAATGAGCCACCAAGTTTTTTTAAATGGATTGGGAGGAGAATGGACACAATATCCTTCTTGCTGTAGATTCAGGTTTTTATCTCCCCAGTTCATAATGAGGGGAAATGATTCACATAACAAGGTTTTCCCATTGTTATCTTGATCATGGGGGGCGGGAATCAAAGCTTTAAAATAATTATCTACTGTTGATCGTGACTGAAATACTAGTCAACCCTTGTTTTCCAGGTAGAATCATGGAGCTGAAATTGGGCCCTGAATCAGATTGGGAAGGATTCTCGCACACTTTACTCTTGGCCAAGAGGGAACGTCTTGTCAACCCCTGCTGTCATTCAGCTGCAGGCAGCAGTCAGAGGAAGACAAACAAAGCTTTATTGTAACATCAGCATTTTAACATAAATTGCGAGAGAGGGGAACAGAGAAGAGATCATTCTAACATAGGCATCATTCTTTCTGTGAACAAGTACATGCTCTCAGTTAGTTATCTTTTTTATTTTTGACACAGTTCTTGCAATAAACTGACTTGTTTAGAATTGCTTTGGAACTCAGAAACAGAACACTAAATGCTCACAAAACTTTTTACCCCCAACACTATTAACTTAAGAATTATCCAGCTGGCTTTCATCCTTCATTTTATTTCACTGGAGAAAAAGGAAGGAAGGAAGGAAGGAAGGAAGGAAGGAAGGAAGGAAGGAAGGAAGGAAGGAAGGAAGGAAGGAGGTCTTTACATTTACAGAAGTCTAGAAAAAGAGCAGGAAGTTATGGTGCTTCCCTAGCTATGGACAGAGTTGAACTGAATAAATAGGAGGTGTGCTATTCATATTTCTCTTTTCCATCATGGATCCTAGAAGAGGGAGGCACTAAGGGTTTGGAGGGACAAGACTAAGATTTGGGGACTGAGCCTTCCACAAAATGATCTGACATATGGACCACCAAGACTCCTATATAGTTAAGCCAGTTCAATCAGAAGCATACCAAACAATCAATAACTAAATAAACAAAACAGCTATTACCACTGGGCCCTTAGAAAATAAGGCTTCATCTGTCCTATGCACACTTACTTGGGAGTAAGCTACAGGACATAAGAGGCTGAAGAACAGCAACTCACACTAAATAACCTAAATGTATCAGATCCTGTCTGATCTTGGGAGCTAAGCAGAGTCAGTCCTGGTTAGTACTTGGATGGGAGACTGCCAACAAAGACTTGGTGCCGTATGCTATATTTTGGAAGAAGCAACTGTCAAAACTATCTCTCAGTACTCCCTTGCCTAAGAAGACCCTATGTAATTCATGGATAGGTGACTTGAAGGCACACACACACACACACAATGTTTACAGCAGATCATACATATCCATAAAGTGTAGGTATGTATTCCAGCCTTATAGTTCCAAGACACAAAAAGTAGTTAATATCATCTAGTTCTTAATTTTCCCATGTTACTTTTTTTAAATCTGACAACTACAAACTGTTGGCTTGCGCTTCAAAACACACTCTCCTCCGGTGCAATTTGCTGTCACCCACAACAGAACATGTGGCAAGACCCACAAAATAGTATTTGAACCACGTAATATTCTTCCTTCATCTTTTAGTGAGGTTACACTCCCATTGCTAAAAAAATAACTAAGCGTTTCAGTTAAACTGCAAAAAAAAAAAAAAAAAAAGAGCTACATTCACCTGCATTAAGTCACAATTACAATCTTACTCCATTATGCTGAGTTACCACAAAAGGAAATTGATTACAAACAGTCAGTTATGCATCCTTCCAAGCTCCAGTTATGGGCCTTTCCAGCTGGTCACTTGTAGATCTCCATGACCCCAGTATTCCCTGGTCCTTCAGACTGCAGTTTGCACCTGCTTTGGGCTGACACATCCACCCACTGATGTTTCTTTTCCCATTTGTATGCATCTGGTGTAAGAACTGCCTAACTCAGCTCTCTGTTATTTTATCTTGTAACTTCAGCTTTCAGTTCTGTTCATCCCAGCTGTAAACAAAATCCTAAAAGCTGCCCCTTCCAATGACAATGAAGTATCTCCGAGCTCCTCCATCCTCCCATCACACTTCATTTCCCTTTGTGGTGGCACAGCCAGGAAATCAACCACTGCAGCGAGGCTTCTGCCATTATTCCGCCACCGCCCGAGGAAATACAATTGCCAGGCTTGAAGTAATCAAAATGTTGTTTGCCAAATAAACCATTGCCCATTTAATCAAATCAAAGACTCTTAGGCAACAAATGCCAAAGCAATGTATTTACTGACAGAAGCTTGGATGCAGAAGCAGCACACAGAGTTTTCAATGCTACTAAACTTCTTTTTTCTTTGCACTCCACAATACACAGTTGCAAACAAGAAAGAAAGAAAAAGCCAAAATTGCAAGCTAAAGAGACAAAGGGGAAAGACCGGTTCAACACTATATGCATTGTTGTTGTTGTTTTTAGCTTTCCTTATGCCAATTTAGACTTATTGTAGCCCTATGGAGGAGAAACCTTCAAGCCACTCTGTTATCAACCATCCTCTTCAGTTTTGCAGATTCAGGGACATACAAGAAGCATATTCAACATCAAAATACGAATCAGACTGTTCAAACACTTGCATTCCTTTCTACCAGCTCTGTAGCAGGAGGAAACTACAGGAAAACTTATAACATTTCTCATTGCCATTTTTCAGGATTTTATCAGTTCAGCAGCTTTTTAATTTTTACGTCATTCTTCTCGTCACTTCTTTTCCAAGTTGTTCTTGACCAGACCCCAGTTAATGGCACAGAATTCTACTCTAGTCTGGAGAAGAGGTGAAACAAGAGCATGGTCCCTCAGAGCAAGAGTTCTGCCTCCACCATGAAATTTCCCTTCAGTCTCCAAATTTCTAGCATTGCAGAGAAATGAGGCATTGAAAATGGTTCACCTTGGAGTCTTACAGTCACTAAGTTGGCATTCCATGGTAAAATTCTATCGCCTCTTTTCTTTGGATGCTTAAACTGTCTTCCTAAGTGCCCAACAGAATTTTTAAGTTACCACAATGATAAACTTAGAGACCAAAGAAAAATTTAATTGGGGGCCAGAATTCTCCACCTCTTAATTACACCCCTGGCTGGGACTAACTAATAGGATTCAGGGCTAAATCTCCTACACAGTCAAAAGTCTCTTGCTCAAAACATATTTTTTTATGTATATGCCTGAAGAGAGAGCATCCATGCATTGCCAGATTACTGTACAAAGAGCAGCCCCTTGACATTTGAATCTTATACTATAGCTGTAGCATATATTTTGAAAAAGACTTGCGACTGTTCCTTTTCTTTTTCATTTTTATAAGGATTTCTTTTTTCAGCTCAGTCATTTCCTCTTGGAAAACATCTAGCCATTTTCATTACCTTATAATGAGTAAAACAATTATGTGATTTGCGAATGCAGAGTGAACCAACAGAGGACAGGAAAAGCCAGGCCTGGAGGGCACTGTGTGTAACTGCTTATGGCAGAAGATCAGGTAGAAACTTTGCAAGGTGACCTTTTCATTTAAAAAAGAAAGAAAGAAAGAAAGAATGCTGGAACAAGGACTCAAGCATCTGCCAGGGCCCATGTTTCCACAAGGGACAAGGGCAGGCCCAATCATTAAACAGAGTAAGGTCATGGTGTCAGGCAGGAGATTTTGGATATCAGAAAAGAGTGGCAAATAGTTAATATGTTATTACTACATTTGTATTGCTAGGAAAGGAGAGAGGTGCTTGTGGGTTTTTCACTCTCATGTCACAAAATAACTCACTTGGTTTAGTGTGCTATGCAATTTGACTTGGATGAGTAACAGGTTCCATTGGTTCTTACTACCTCAGGCAGTACAGGAAGCCCCCACTCTTTGATTCCCCATTATCTGACAACTCACTTTTTTGATGCTTCCGCATTAAGGGCAAGTTCCATTCATTTGATAGGGGTTTCGCTTTTCGATCAGTTCACTTGGAAACACTCGCACACATGTGCTGCTTGCAAAGCAAGGTGAGGGGAAAGGTGCTAGGCCAGCTGAGAGACTCTGCAAGCGGTGTGCATGAGGTCAGTCCTAAGAGAGCCTCCATAAGTCCTTTATGCTCCCTATAGTACAGTACGTGGATTCCACTTTTCAACCAATTCTGTTTTCTGGCAGTGCTCTGGTCCCTAACTTGTCAGATAAGTGGGAAAAGCCTGTAACTTAACTCAAGCCACCCCTATGAGAGACCCACTATTGATATTTGGAGGAACAAGATCCTGCAACTTTTCCCCCTTCCTTCCACTGATTAGGCACCTGCCTTCCGAGTGAGCAAGCAGAGCAAAGCAGGAGTGAGGAGAACAAACTGCAGCCTCCATTGGCTTCACTTCAGCTGCCATGCAGACTAAGCACAGTGAAAGGGGGCCAGCAAATGAACCGTGGTGTGGAAGTGGGTCTACTGTCTAAAAAGCCTTGAGAATGGCAGCTGTTCCCTGACATCTAACAGGGGAAAAAAGTTAGATGGCGGAAGAATGATTTGTGGCAAGTTGCAGTTCCTATGTCAGTCAGGTAGGGAATCTACTCTACGCTTTAGTCCAAACTTTAAAGGAGCTATCCAAGGTGCCAAGTCCAGGTGTAACTTGGGTTTCAGTATCTTAGATAGCTCCCTGAAATCTCAAGCTAAAACCTAGACCAGATTCACCACCCCACTGACATGGAAGTCACCAAGCCCTACTTTTGAGAAAATGTGAGCTGTAGTTCCTATTCAATCCCAATCCCTTTTTTTATTCAAAAGTCCCCCAAACTAACCCCTGCACAATGTCAGACTGTTTTGCTTTCCTTACCATGATATCCTAATGACAAACTAATGACAAGTAGAGTTCTGATGTTTGCTTTCATATAACACCCTTTGCTTCACCCTGCGCTCTCATATCAGGTTATTTGCTGTTTGCAGCCAGGTAATGCTTGTAGCATTTTGCTGTTTGATTATACATAATACTTGTAGTTCTTTGCTGTTTGATGCCATGTATTAGAGACTGGAGGGGATGATGGAAACTGAATGAGAAATGAGAAAAACCAATGTTTTAGGAATGAGGGTAGGTTGATAAAATACACCTTGATAAGGAAGAGAACAAAGGCAACACATGGTCAGGACGCTGGCAGGCAGGAAGCCAGCCTGGGAAAAAGAGTCACTTTAATTAACTGGCAAATAAGGGTCTTGTGCACACAAATTTGTAATGTTACTGCTTATCAGACATTGCAATTCCAATAAGGCTTTTAGTCTTGGCAGTGACCAGAATGTGCAACTCTTACTACACTGTTTCTTGAATAAAGTTTTGTAAGCTTCTAAACCTGTTTCTTGGGACTGGAGTTACCCTTTATATGACAGACAGGCACTACAAATTTGGGAAGCAAAAAGAAGCCTAGCACTGCTCTCAGAGGCCTCCAGGAATGCAGATTTACTGAAAACACTTCTAACCGCCCCCCCCATGCACACACACACACACACACAAATGAAAAATCTGGAAGATATTCTGCCAAACAAGAAATGGTAGACATTGACTTCTGATTATGATTGTCAGACGACTTAGAGCAGAATGATTTTGGGTGGGGTGGTCAGCCACATGGGAGAAAATCAGCCCCCACTGCAGACACCTATCCCAAGTTTATGGCCTCTCAAACCAGCCCTCCTGGGAACCTAGTTTGGACGATCACTTCTCCATTACATTATCTGCTGATGATTTTCTGGCATTTGTATATGAGATTTTCCTCTTCAGTGTGGGTGAAATGAGATCCTATGCCAAAGGCTTAGTTATTGGCAGTATAAACTTTAAGGTACAATATGCTGGCATTTTTGCCCCACCTTTTTTGCCATTGGTCCTATGCACCACTGACATGTGGCCCCCAAGGACTTCCAAAAGAAGTTTCCCACTGTTGGTTTAAAAAAGACCTGCTCCCCAAGACAAGGAAACAGATAAGAGGGAGATACATAATTTCTCATGTGGATAATACATACTTCAAAAAATAAAACCAGATTGTGCTGGAAAGGCAGAGCTTCCAAACTAGCGATGAGAACGTCATCCACAAAAACAGATATCAGATATAATGCTTTTATGCTCAAGAGCATATATTTTTCCGTCATTGGCTACTTGAAACTGCTGCTAATGGACAAAATGGCTGTTTGCCACTGTATGAATTACTGCAGTTGTTTTTCAAAAAAATAAAATTCATCCTTTGGCTTATCAAACCCAAGTAAATCATTATGATGCACATAACACAGAATGAAGTCTCCATTCTTATGGCACGTCCTTTGGGAACAGAGTTCTCCTTTGCAAATTCTTCCAGTGCACTTCAACACCTTCCTCATCAGCCCAAATTTTCAGAAGAGCCTCACATTTTCAGAGTTCCTGTGTGTAGAGAGCCAACAAGCAATGGCCAACTGTGGGCCATTTCACACAGTCACTATGCCCTTGAAATTTAGTTATCTATGCTCCATTCTGGTTGTCATCATGTCAGAAATGTTGGAGATTCCAGCATTCTCTCTCTCCCACCTATCTTGCTGTTACAGCAAGTGGGGTTTAGAGAGGACAGAATTTTCTGCACGTGAAACCCTTCTGTCTTTCTCACCTACAGCATTCCCCTCTGCTCTTCGTATCTATTGTAAGGTATGGTCCTAAATACCTTTTGTGTATCCATGTAACTTGACTATGTGACTTGGGAAATTTCTAAGGTCACTAGTTATATAAAGTCTCTCATGGGGTCCACTGGGGTTGCTGAAAGCTGATCTTCACCTCCATTGCCGTTCTACTCTTCTTTTTCTCCTTCAAACATGCTTCACTTCTCCATCAAGAAGGTGGTGAGTCAATAATGAAGCTGCTACCTTTACCAAATCTTTTCATTAGCTAGTTGGGATGTAGGCTCTCCAATCCATATGCAAATATAAAAGCTTTTTCTAAGTTTATAAACCAAAACTGCCTGTCTTGTTTAATTTTGAGTCTGTTTAAATTCAAGGAAGCAACATGAGATTAAGGCATGTTTTATCTACTATTCTGCTAAAAGAAGGCTGATTCCTAACAGTTTTAGCTTTCATATTTTTTTTCTCGAAAAAGGCTAACATCCTGGCAAACTGTAATTTTGTAACAAGGAACAAAACTGAATAGACAGTCTCACCCCCAAGGTAGTCCTAATTTAATAGGTGAAGTCGAAGCAGGAGTGGGCAAAGTGTAGTGTTACCCTGTTTACTGGGGGTCCCATGAGGGACGCCTAAATGTGCTCACAATAAAACATGTTGGGGAAATTAGCAGAAGCACAAGTTAGCAGTGCAAGAGGCAGGACTACTCAGTGGAATCTTTTACCCAATGTCTACAGGGTCAGGCCAAGCCAAGAAGCAAACCGGAGTTTAAGAATAATTGTGATCTTTATTAAAATACAGGCAAACAGTGTATGCAGCACAATCACACAGAGAACTATAGAAAAATAAAGGTTGGAGTGGAGCAGAGGGAATTTTAAGAGGGATTGTTGATTTGGGTGATACTACACCTGTCCTGGAGCCCAGGTAGTCTGAAGATTGAGTTCACTGGTATAGAGTCTCAGTACGTGGGACTGAGGGGACAGCTCGCCAAACAAGCGGCAGCAAGGTGGGATGGAAGTTTGGAGCGATCTAAGAAAGGTCTTGGAATCAAGGGTTTTTATGGGGAGAATGTAGCCATAGGCCAGTCCATACTTAAGGAAAAGCAATGAGTTTGGGACTGGAGACAAAGCCTCTGAAAGGTCAGAATTTACCATGATTGAGTTAAGTCCGAACTGACAAAGAAGTAGACAGTATGCAAATGCACAGTGCTTGACCATTGAGAATCCAGCTTGTCAAGTTGCCTGCTCGGGGCAGGGAGTTCTTTGTAAGCAGCGTGCATAAATAGAGTACTTGCCTTTGAGGTCTCTTAAATCTTCGGGACAGCTACGTTTGGCCAGCCTGTATTTTTTGGAATATTGCAGCAATTATCGGCCGTGCCTATCTTGCAAGCTTTTTCGGTGGCCTCGCAGACACGTGGAGAGAGGTGGTGGAAGAAAGCCAAATTATCTATATCAAAATGATATCAGGGCTGGTCACTGGCAATAACAGTAGCACTCTAAATATTACCAGCACCAATTGTTCTGGTTAGGACTGCTAGGAGTTACAATCCAACAATATCTGAAGGGACACGTTTTATCCACCCCAATGTAGAATGGTTGATGGAGAGGGGAGAGTTAGGTGATAAATCAAACTAGAAGAGAAGGTTGAAGTGAGATAAATTAGTGAGAAGAGAAACAGGATGGAGAAAAGTGAGGAGAGAGGAGGAGTGGGATTGAGAAGCAGGATGAGATAAAACAAGTGGTTGAGACAGCTGTTAAACAGAGGAATCCGACAAGATATTAAGGGGTTTTCCCCCCTTTCTATACTATACACTTCTTTGCTCTGATTGCTATTTTACTTCAATCTACTTTCAAACTCCAGCCTAGAAATGGGTCCACATCTGGGGAATTCTAAAGTTGACATGTCTTGCCTTAACTAATAGGGATAATAATGTGTCTTCAAGTTGACTCTGACTTACAGCAAACCTATCACCAAGTTTTCATTGCAAGATTTATTAAGAGAGGATTTGCCATCACCTTCCTCTAAGGCTGAGTGACCATGACTTGCCCAAGTTTACCCAGTGGGTTTATGTGGCTATGTGGGGATTTAAACCCTCTTCTCAGTGAGTTCTGGCCCAGCACTCAAACTTGCTCCCTCACTTTCTATCTCATTAGCTCTCTTGCTTTACCTACCAGCTTTGTTCAACTGCTTTCTGTAAATCGAGCAGGGTGGCCTTTCTCTTTAGGCACTGGAGCACCAGGAGAAATAAACTGTGCTGCTTTCCCCTCCCAAGTTGCTACTAAGAGCAACACTCTCTTCATCTGGCCAGGCCCCCAAAACACTTGGTTCTGAGGGGCCCTCAAAGCCAAGCATTTTGCCCTGCATCACCTTTGATACATTTGCAGACAGTCACTAAGGGCATGCTACTCACAATGCTTGAGTATGAGGACCCCTCAAGGCAAGGCATTTGAGGCCTAACCCTGACAGGACAATAAGCAGCTAGTATTGACTTGAAGCTATCTGTGATGCAGGTCAGCGTATGGCTTCCATGTCAGTGGGTGGTGAATCTTCTCCAAGCCTTAGTCCAAATTCTAAATGTAGTGTCCAAGGCGGTGAAAATTAGGTTCAGCACCTTGGATAGCTCCTTAAAAGTCTGGAGCAGATCCATCACACAATGACATGGAAGCCATCAGCTGCCTCTGCTCTGCCACTATATATTCATGTGCTTCAGTCTTAGCTTTACATTGCCTCACCACAGAAGACAGGTGATAGTGGGGCAATGTGAGACCAAGAGTGAGGTACATGGATAAGTAAGAGGAGGGAGGGACTGGTGGTGGTGATGGGCAGGAGCAGCTGGAGCTTTGTAGAAGACTTGTAAACTTCACAACAGTAGCAGCTGATGGCTGCCATGTCAGGGCATGGTTACTTTGCTACAGATTTTACTCCAAACTTTAAAGGAAGTATTCTAGTTACTGGCCCTAGTTACTAGTTACTAGTTAAAGGAAGTATCCTAGTTACTGGCCCTATTTACTGACCCTGATCCAGCACCTTGGAGAGCAGCCTTTGAGTTTAGACCAAGCGTTGGAGCTGATTCACTACCCAGTCTGTAGAGAAGCCCCCAACTGCCCTGTATCACAAATAGCCTCAAGCCAATTCTAGCTGCTCACTGTCGGCAGAATACGTTGTCGGTGAGTAATTAAAGAAGACGCCCTCTAAATTAACTTTCAGGGAGAGCACTGTCCATGCCCTTCCATTGCAATGATAACACAGAATTTTAACTTAAGACAGTCAAGGGCCATTTTGACAAGAATCATTACTTACATCTTTATAGTGTCTCTCTATGTTCTTATTGCTGGCAAAGAGGCCAATAGTAAGTTGTCTGACTTTCTTTTCTTTTCCTCCCACCCCCTTTTTGGTCCTACCCTTAAAAGCACTTTTGAAACAAATAACTAATTAGACTTTATTCATGTCAATCAAGACTTGACTTTCATACTTAAATGGAGCACCTTCTGCAAAATGAAAGCGAGGGGAGGTTTTTCTTTTTTCAGTTCCCATGATGTTTAAAGGAGTTTCTAGTCTAGTATCAGTAGAGAAGTATATTTGATCTTGATGGAATTATTAATTATTTAAGGCGCCACTACCGATAGAAACATTTCACAGGCTTTCTTCTCTGGAAAAACAGTGGGCTTTTCACTGCACGCCGCATTTAAGATTACTTAAATCATTATAGGTTGTTCTCATCCTAATGCATAATTATGTTAAATGCAACAAATTTCCTCTGATTCAGCTCTTTTCCCTTTGGTAGCACCATCACATTCATATTTAATAATAAACCATCAAAGAAACATGGAAATGTAAACTCCCCCACATTGTCTGTGTTTATGAAGGTAGTAAATTAAAGTTTTATATTTGGGCCCTTTGAGAGAGAAACAACAATTAAAGACATTGTTCAAAAAAAAGTTCCAAAAAGTTCAGCAAAGAAATATCTTTTTTTCAAACATTCAACAATTCTACAATAGGATGAAATATTAAATATTTTCCTCTTCTGTTAACTGGCTGTCTGTCTACAGCATTTTCCCACTCCTGAGCAAAAAGGCTGTCAGAGTAGATTTCATACAGTTATAACAACGGGATAATCCTTGCAGGCTAAAAGACACAGTACAAAAGGAATAGGGGCAGAGAAGGGGGAAAGGTGTCTTTCAGCAGGGCTGGTGGGTTTACCCTGCTTTCCACCGAGGGGGGTTGATGGTTCTATGTCTGTGAGGCCGGCAATCTGCTCTGCTTTATAGTCCAGACTTTAAAGGAGTCTACAAGACGCTGATTCTTATTCTCCCAAATATGTTCGGCACTTTGGATAATGCTTTTAAAAATCAGATTAAAATCCACAGCAGAGCCACCGCTCCAGCAATGTGGGAGCCACCAGTCACCAATGTTTCCACTCCATCCCCCTATGCTGCAACCTACTGGAATGGCTGTGGGTAGTGGCAGCCCATACACTTTCACTGGGAAACTTTAATAACACATCCACTTTTATTTGCAGACAGTAGGCCAAACATCTTTTTTTAAAAAGACTTCTCCAAACAACCATGTTCCAACAATGACTGCAGTATAAAGGACAACTCGAGATGCACACAGACACACATACAAATGACCACAGAGCCCAGGTGGAATACATGGCTAGTCTACAACCATTGCTTACACGTATCCTCATCCCAATCTGATGCATACATTAATTCAAACAGAGATCCATATCCAGATCTGCATAGTAAGAAATTGCCTTCTCAGATCACTTGACCATCTCAGAGCTTGGAAACATTTTGGACAACAACTTCCAGGATCTCATGACCATCATGGCATCCTGGGAGCTATAGTCTAAAACAATAACTTTTCTGAATTGAGGTTTATCTAGTCCAATGTGGATATTCCAGGGTTTTCAGACAAAAGGTCTTTCCCATACAGAATGTGGAAGTGATGCATTAAAGTGGCATTCCCGGTAATACATTTGTCTGGAGGGCAATGACAGCATGAGGAACTGTCCTCTGCAAAATAGTGTGAGAATGTATAACACCACTATTCTTTTTTTTTCTTTCTTTTTTTTTACAAAAATCACCTTAGATAGCATTTGAACCTGGGATCCTTTGCATACAAATCATGTACTGTAGCACCCAATCACAGACAGTCACCCCACATAGCTCTTGCTTGCTGAATTTGCAGGCAACCAGTTCTGTGCGACAGTTAGCTCTCTAAAGAAACTGACTCTACAAACTATGTTCTGCAGAGGTTTGGTCAAACCTGAACCCAATTCTATACCAACCATTATTGTTTCATAACATATGTAAGTTAGGATCCATCCCTTCCTAAGCTTCTTCTAGCTTATCAATCTGGAAAGGCACATTTGACTAAAACATATTTGTATGTGCTCAGAGCTTACCTGGTGGCTTTGGTTTCCTTTGAGCATGCAGCATATTTTGAGTTTCATACTGGATGTTTCATACCCTTTGTTAATTTGATTTTATTTCTTGTTTGCTATTTTGCTCATTCAGCATTCCATCCTGCTGTGAGAATAATTTAAAAAGAAATCTAGTTTATTTTTTTAAAAAAAAAATTAATAAACTAACATTGTAAAGAAATAGAATAGTATAACAAGACAACAATATGAAATGAACAAGATCAGAAACAGGATGTAGGATTCCAGGCCTGAGGCAGAGGGGAAAAAACCAAAAACTTTTATTGTTTGGTGGAATAACAGTTGGCTAAACTTCTTTCTTTCTTTTTTTTTTATTATGATTATCTCAGATATAATAAAAAAGAATTAAACAAAAGAGCAGAAAAAGAAAGGAAAGGAAAAGTACAAAACAGGGAGGAAAAGGAAAGAAACCTACCTACAGAAAAAAAACAGAAATATAAGATGACTTCCAACCTTATTTTCGACAGTTACATTGCTCTACGTAGCATAGTCCTGCCCCATTCAACGTATTCATCCATTTCAAGCTACCTCATATTAATTCTCAAAACCAATCATTAGAGTTACATGCTTGGTAAGTGAATAGAATCCAGTGCATATAGCATATCTTGACTTCAGTAAGGGTTTTGACATGATATTCTTGCAAACAAGCTAGTTATATCTGGGCTAGACAATGCTACTGTTAGGTGGATTTGTAATTGGCTGACCGACTGAACTCAAAGGGTGCTCACCAATGGCTCCTCTTCATCCTGGAGAGAAGTAACTATAGGGGTGCCACAGGGGTTTGTCTTGGGCATAGCGCTCTTCAACATCAGTGATTTGGGTGATGGAATAGAGGACATGCTTATCAAATTTGCAGAGGACATCAAATTAGGAGGGGTAGCCAACACCCCAGAGAATAGGATCCAAATTCAAAATGGCATTAGTGGGTTAGTGAACTGGGCCAAAACTAATCAAATGAATTTCAAAAAAGAGAAGAGCATTGGATATGATGGTCCTTGTGGTCTCTATGATTCTGTGTTTCTATAATTTCTTTTTCCTCAAAAATTCTAATTTACTCATTTCAGCTAATTATTCGATTTTAAGAGCCATTCTTCCACTATAGAAATTCCTCAATTTTTCCATTTTTTAACCATATAACAATCTTGCTCCTGGGATAATATACTGAAGTATTCTTCCATGGTTCTTTCCAGCTGATCATCCATAACTCTCAAAAGAAAACAAATGGTTATCACTGTTATGTTAACTTTTAATATTCTCTGAATCAAAATATGCAACTGAACCCAGAACTTTTTTGCCTTCTCACAAGGCCACCACATATGGCAAAATGTTCTTGCTTGTTGTTCATATTTCCAAACAGATTTGGAAAACCTATGTACATTCCAGACAACTTTTCTGGTGTTGTATCCTAGTGGTACATCATTTTATAAGAATTCTCTTTAAGATTGTAACACAGTGTAAATCTCGACCCTTCTGACCAAGTTGAGGGCAAGAAGTCCAGATCCAGAACCTGGAAACCACAGTAGAAGAGGCTTGTATTTCATTTAGCCACCAACCTACATGAGAAGTAGATAAAACACAGGATCAGTGCACTGGAAAGGACCTCAGATACAATCTGGCAAGTTCCAGGTTCCACATTGCTGTCTTGAGGAACAAAACTTGTTGGTCTTTGAGGTGATCCAAAGCTTTTTAACCACAAGACATGCATCACATGTGTTTTTGCTCCATTTTCCTCTCTCATAACCTTGAATTTCTCAGCCTGGCCTGTAAATTTACTAAAAGTAGCTCACTTCATTTCATTTCACATCCCTCACTCACTCACAGTTTATTTTTGCTGCAGGCTTCTTTTTTTTTTCTTTTTCCAAAGGCCCTTAACAGCAAATGACCAGGAAAGAGGACTGGCTGAAGGTTAATGTCTTTTAATCTACATATCGCTTCTCTGAAAATGTAATCATGAAATGGAACCGAAGCTCTTCCTACTAAATCTACTTTATTAGAAAGTTGTGTGTCAGACAAGTAATTAAAGTCTCCTCCAAGCTTTCTTGGGATAGGGGACTGGAACTTGTGCAAAACTATGAAGTTCTGTGATTGCTCATTACACCACTCCCTCTATTCTAGTCTGTTGGTTGCAGCAGCTGGTGGATTCCATGACAGTGGTGTGGTGAATCCACCCCAAGTTTTAGTCCATGCTTCCAATATGCTACCCAAGGTACTAATCCCACCACCACACATAGGGTTAGTTCCTTGGACCTCATCTTTAAAGTTCAAGCTAAAACCTGGAGTTGACTCACCATCCCATTTTCCTGACAGGGGAAACACCAGCTACCACTGTTGAATGGTGCTAATCTCTTCTTGCTACAGATGTGAGTCAGCTTGGTCCATTCCACTAGCCTCGCTGGGACTGAGAGTCATGTGCACTTCATAGATACAAGGATGTACTGGCACTAAGGGATGGGTGGCTTTAACCACAGAGTTTAGAAGGAGTCATCCCTACTGACCTTTCTTTTCCATCTCTTTTGGATTGGATTGATGCTATCATTCATAGGGCTGGGTAACATAAGAGTGTCCATTTTTCAATGGTCTACAGCAATAGATCCCAAACTTTGTTTCCATATATTGTTGGACTTTGAACCCCAAAATCCCTTACCATTGGCCACGAGGGCTGGCGCTTTTGGGAAAAGACATCCCTAAACATCTCAAATCCTAATTGGGAACCCATGTTTGGTTTGAAAACATTAGCCAGAATCTTGTTAGTAACACATCCAACTTAGGACCAACCAAGGCCGTTTCCACACAACATTACTATAACACTACAGCAGCAGGTTGTTACTGGTCCAGGACCCATGCTACCACACTTCGTCACTATCCAGCTGCTATCCCATCCCCAAGTGTTGCTGAAGCACCTTATACTATTTCCAGAAAAAAATTCATTAAGCGCCTCCTTTAGTGCTTCAATCCCATCTGTGTAGTACCGTAATAGTGCTCGATAGCACTTCCTGTTGTCACAGATCCAGCAGTAGTCGAAGCGTAGGCATGTCCAGCTTGTCCCTCCTTGCAAATCCCATGGCATGGTAACTTTGAAATCTATCACCTCTCCATGTTAAAAATAAGTTCTTCTTTGTGTTAAAACTTTTTAAAATACATTTTTAAGCATTATAGCATGAAAATACAATAGCACATAGGCTTGCAGTGCAGTTACAATAGTGTTGCACTAGTACAGCTTCCAAAGGAAAAAAGAAAGACCAATCAAGGTGGTGGGGCAGGATGAAGGCAGGAAAAGGGAGTGACATGGACACTGTAATGCAGAAAGAGCACCAGTGGTGATATCACTACTCATCCACGGAAGGTGGAAGGGTGCAGAAAACATTCCTATCCTGGGCAGCATACTGGAAGCATTGACTAAAACCAGGATTGTAATGGTACAATGCTCTAATGGCATCTTGTGCAGAAATGGCCCAAGTCACCTACTATGGGAATCTAGTAAGATCCTGCCATGTATCTACAAACCTGACCCTAGTACCTACTACAAAGACTTCTACATGATATGTTAAAACAGAACACAACAGGAATTTTGACCAGTCACTGCTATATCATAAAGGAAATGTCTTGCCCCTTTCTAACCCTTCCCAAAACAGTTGTCTCACAGAAAAGAAAGATAAATACCTCTCTGAATTCTCAGTCAACTATGTTGACAAAATGTGAACAGGAAGATGCCAATTAGCACAGTTTCCAATGACAGTTGTTGCATCTTGGGAAGAAATGTACTTCAAGAAAGATGATGTTAGTGAACTGAATGGCACTTTTTGTTTGTTTGTTTGCTTTCTTTAAATGTAGTCATCCACCAAAGGACACAAGCACATATCACTGCATCTGGGCAAAGAAAGCTCTTCTGCGCTTCACTCAGTTTTGCTTGATTGGCTCTTCACTAGTGTCAACATTCCTGGAGATCATTTTAACTTTTAGTTTCAAGGTCTTTCAACTTAATACAAGTAAACAAGCAGATTAAAATGGGGAAAAAAGTCCAAGACAGTCTTTTTCATCTGAAACCTATTCTTTATTAAAAGGGCAATCTTCACTGGCAAGATGGTCAAGGACTAGCTGAGTCAACGTGGGCCAGCTGAAACTGTGCTGAATCAAAACACCTCCAAGTGTAGGGGTGCTGGAAATGATTTAGGATTACGACCACCATGGCCAAACTTTTTACCAGTCTTGTTCTAGCACTCAGTTGGAAGGGGGTTAAATTTGGAAAAACTCATCACCTCACTCTTCTTTCTTTCTTTCTTTCTTTCTTCTTTCTTTCTTTCTTTCTTTCTTTCTTTCTTTTTTTCCTTCCTTCCTTCTTCCTTCCTCCTTCCTTCCTTCCTTCCTTCTTTCCTTCCTTCTTTCCTGTTTGTTATTGTTAGCAGATCTTAACTTGCCAAGCAGTTCTGCCAGCAGACTGCTCTGTCAGCAGGTCTCTGAGATTAGCTGACTGAAGAGGATTTACTTGGTAGATGGGCATTTGTGCCAGCAGTTCACCACCTGCAGCCAGCACATTGTTGAGTTAGTACTGCAATATTGTGTATGTATGCGTCTTCAAGTCTCCTGTTGACTTATGGTAAGCTCATGAATTTCATAGGCTTTTCTTAGGCAAGAAATACTCAAAGGTGGTTTTTGCCAGTCTCCTCCTCTGAAAAATAGCCCACAGCACTTGGTATTCATTGGCAGTCACCATCCAAGTATTAACCAGGGCTGAACCTGCTTAGCTTCCAAAATCAGAGTTGATATTTAAATTTATACACCACATTTCCTCCACTCCAAACTAATTCTTCAAGTCTGGATACAAACATTGTCAAAAAGCTGTGATTCATGCACAAAGGGAAGGCATCAGCAGGCTCAGGGGAACACCAACATTTGAAAAAGTACACAAAATCTTAAGAAGAAAGGCCTAAGGGGAGGGGCAGCAAAAACAGTGCCATGAAGACTGAATATCCACAATGGGCACAGAATGCAGACTGACTTCTGTGCAGTGGTTGGAGTGGTAGAATGGATTTTGCTGGAAGCTGCCTGATACCCTAAACTAGGGTAAAGCAACTTCCAAAGGGACTGGGGTTATATACATCTCCCCAAGACCTTGAAGGGCTGTACCCAACCCCACATCCTTCAGCACAGCTGAATTTCTTATTTTAAAAGGCACTTCACACCCTCTAGGGAGGACAAGGGCAGCTTTGCCATGTTTTCTGCCCCACTAAAGTGATTCAAGTTGAGGAGTTTAAAAACCAGAAGTGCTAGAACCCACTGAAAGCCAGTGACTGGGGTGGAAAACACGGGGAGAGGGGAGTTCAAAAAATTTGGTTTCCAGGACATAGAGGCCCAATGGACAACAAGGTCACACTTTGTCCACTCCTGCTCTAAATGCAGTGTAAAATGTGAAAGCAGAATATAGCCACCTACTCTCAAAAGCAGAGATTAGAAAAGTGGCCATGATGACTAGTGGAGTCTGGAAATTGTGGTCCAAAAATTAACTGTTCCAAACTTAGCAATACCTAAATAAAAGCAAGAAGAAATGAGAATAACATTGCTAAAGTCTGGACAAAAACCTGACACTAATTTACTGGAGCAAGGGAGGGAGGACCTTGTATTAAACATTTGCTACTGTGAGGCTCATGGAATGGAGACAAAATTATACACTTTAACTGTGGAATCCAGATGCAAAATCAATCAGAACCTTGGATGGTTCCTTTAAAGTTTACACAAAAACCTGGCACTACTTCACTGACCAAATAAGACGGAAGCCACCAGCTCCCACCACTTCCTGACAACCAGCACCTGTAACCATAACTATGCTATCCAGTGGATTCTGGGCAATGTAGTCCAAAAAATTAACTGTTTCAATCTCCACACAAAACACCTATAAGCAAACACTCAAAGCATGAAGATATAGGAACAGCATAGCAAAATTTTAAAGAGTAACCCAAGAAAATCTAACCACAGAAAACAAATCATTTTGTTCATAGACCTATCTACACATTAAGGCAAACATTTGACTAAAAGCCAGTGAGGACAGCTAAACAGGCTTCCTTAGGAAAGTTGCTCCCAAGCCCAGGTGCAGCCACCAAGAATTCACTATCTCACTTCCCTGTCAAATGAACATCAAAGGTTGTCAGCACAGGTTCACATACAAGAAAAGTTGCACCAATTGATAAAAGTCTCAGTCTTCATATTTCTCCTTTCAAAGAAAAAGCAGGGCCACAGCTTAGTGACAGAGCATACATTCTGCATACAGAAAATCCTATGTTCATTCCTCAATATCTCCAGGTAAGCCCAAGAGAGATCCCTGGAGAGCTAGCAGTGGTCAGTATAAACCAGGAGTATAAATCACTCAGTCATAGAGTCATAGAATCACAGAGCTGAAAGAGACCACAAGGGCCATCCAGTCCAACCTCCTGCCATACAGAAATACATAATCAAAGCACTGCTTTTTCTTCTTCTTGTTGTTTTAATTTGCATTAATAGAATCAGGTTGCAAATCAAGGGATAACAGTCAATAGTAATAGTCCTACTATATTCTGCATCAGTCAGGCATCACCTAGAGCACTGAATTCATTTCCAGGCACCTCATCTTAGGAGGATATGTTGGAAAATTACCAGCATTTTCTTTTCCCCCCATTTCGTTGTTAGAACAAATGGGATTAGTAAGCATAGGGCTTCCTCCCCTGTTTGCATGCTAGATTTCCTTTCTCTGCTTTTATTGGATGATAATAAATGCCTTTAGTGCCCAGGTCATCAGATCATGTGACCTAGAACTGTATCCTGATAGGAAGAAAGTTAAGCCTCCCCAGAAAGAGGAGGAGACATCTTTAGTCTTTCTTTTGTTCCCTTCCTTGCACTCTCATGAATCCTACCCTATGCAGTCTGCATGTTCTGCAACTATCCAGACGGGGTGGTGAGTGATACAATACCAGAGATTGTCCTCTAATTCTTTAGCTAGTCAAGGTAGCAAACTCTCAATGGAAATGTAGATGAAGAAGTCATTAGTAAAGTTTTAAGTCTTTATTCAAGCTACCTGTGTGTGTGTTTGCATTTAATTGGATCAAGCATTTTCAAGCCACGAGTTCTTAAACAGAAAAGGACTTTAATTCGCTTCCTCTGCATAATTCTGCTAATGAAGACTAAATTATAACCAGTTTCGTCTTATTTCCTACAGGATATGGACAAGCTGAAGCCAGAGAAGAGCAGCAAGGATCATAGAATCATAGAGTTGGAAGAGACCACAAGGGCCATCAAGTCCAAACGCCTGCCATGCAGGAATACACAATCAAAACACTCCTGGCAAATGATACCAAGCCTCTGTTTAAAAACCTCCACCACACTCTAAGGCAGTATATTCCACTGTTGGACATCTCTTACTATCAGGAAGTTCTTCTAATGTTTAGGCAGAATCTCTTTTCCTGCTGCTTAAATCCATTTCTCCATTTCCCATATGGCATTCCTTCAAATATTTATACATGGCTATCATGTCACCTCTTAGCCTTCTCTTCTCCATGCTAAACATACCCAGCTCCCTAAGCCACTCCTCAGAGAGCATGGCTTCCAGGCCTTTTACCATTTTGGTCACCCTCCTCTAGACATATTCCATCTTGTCAATATCCTTCTTGAATTGTGGTGCCCAGAACTGGACACAAGCAGTTCTTCAGATGCTGTTGGACAGGAAGTTCCATTGGTCCTAGTCAGTGTGGCCAATGGTGAGGAATGCTGGGACAACATCTTATGTTTCTATCTTTTCCAAATTGCTAAAGTTTCCCCTTTCAAAAGTGACCCAAAGCATCAACAATGACATTTCAATCTTCTAGTGTGCAGAAAAATAAAAAGGAAAACCATCAATTAATGATATGGGGAAAAGGGGACATGATCTTCTAGGGAACTCAGTGGGCTGTGTTGGGAAGGCAAATAGTCCAAATTTGGCCCCAAAGCCTGACGTTCCCTCCACCCAATTTGGCTGTAATGTTACCTCATTAAAGAAAATGGATTTGTTTGTACCAAAATGTTAAGAGAAATTTTTGAAATTAACTGCTTTCATTAATAGTTATTAGCTTTTTCATTATATATTCTGGTGAATTTATTGAAGTTATTAAAACTAACCAAAAGTGACCTCCTAAACCCCAAAATTGACCCTCAAGGTAACAAAATAAATTAAGATAAAACACCAATTGTTACTCAAAAAAGTAATGTTGATGTTTAACAAGCAAAACAACAAAATTTCAAAAAATAGTAAATATGTCATGAACGAAGCATTACTAGATTATTTCCAAGCTTTTGGAATGGCATCAAATTCAGAAGCCAAGTAGAAAACTGTGTTTCACAGCAACAATCAGTCAACAACTGATTTGCTGTACAGATGATTCATGGCAGACTGTGATCCCTTCCTGGAACATGAGCGGACCACTGATCCAAAACACACACATTGGGTCTTGCTTCTTCCTCCTAAATAGGACTTAGATCTAGAAGGCTTTACATGCTGTAGTTTTCTGGGCTTCCACACAGACTCATAGCAATCAATACTCTGATACCCCAGAATTATGTATGGTGGAAGGTCCGGAGCTGGTCTAGTCAACATGCAACTGGTCCCTTTGTAGCTCAAGGAAGGTTATATCCCCTCCTGCCTGCGGTGACTCATGTCTCTAGTGTCACTTAGGCAACCAATCTGCTTATGGGTTTGGTCCAAATTTTAAAGTTCTCTGGAACTGGATTCTGGAATTATTTAGGGCAATAGAGATTGAAACTTAACTTTGGACAGACTCCTTGAAATTTGAACCAAAAAAACCCTCATTAATTCACTGCCCAACTGACATAGAATCCTCCAGCTGCCGTTGTCGTCTACCATTGTGGTTTTGGTTAAAGAAGGAAGGAAAGAAAGAGAAAGAAACGAAGGAAGGAAGGAAGGAAGGAAGGAAGGAAGGAAGGAAGGAAGGAAGGAAGAGAGAGGGAGAGAGGGGAGGAGAGAAGAGGACAGGAGAGGAGAGGAGAGAGAACATGGGGCTGTGAGGAGAAGGCCAAAATCAATCTTTTAGCCTTTGAATCAGCATGACAAGCCCAAAATGCCAAAGAACAAACAAAATCAGATGTGGAACACTATTTCTAGCTGAAAAAAATCAGAGGAGGGAGTGATAATAAACAATGCAAGGGGGCTGAAAACTATTTGAAGCATGAGTTGCCATTCTTGGAGACTTCCAGAAAAGACAATTCAGCTTGGGCAGGACACAGAAAAGAGACAACATAAGGAGTCTTCCCACTGCTTCCTATTAGACTATTTTAACTGGAGTTAGTACAACTTGAATCTGTGACCTTCTATATCTGGGGTGCACAAATGTGGGGGGTCAGCAGCCAATTCCTCCTGACTCAATCACTAGGCCACACACCCCCACATAACAAGCCCTATATATATTATCCTCTACAGACCCACTCAAAATGATGGTGGGAGTTGACATTGCATCATTTCCTGTCACTGTTTTGACTGGGACTACACAGAATAATTGAGGTATTGTGGGCAGTGCAGGGTTTTGGAGTACCTGTGGAAGTTATTTTTGCATGTTTTTATGTGCTGCCCAAAAATCATGCTGAGGCTCTGGTGGGGGGCTTCAGGGACCAGAAAGGTGGGCTGCAGGGGCTACATGCAGCCCACCAGTTGCATTATGCCCATCCCTATAATTAAAACAATGGTCTATGAACTCACAGTTATGAATCCACAGAAGTTGGACAAACAGAAGCCTCCTTCTATCCACAAATCTTCCTTGCCAGGTCAGAGTTTATGGATGCAAAACCACTTATACATCAAGCACCAGTGCGGAAGTGACTCTCCCTGCAATCTACAAGTCATCTTGACAAAGGTATGTGATGCCATGCCTAGCCAATCGTTTCCTTGAACCAAAGCAGAACTGCATTTTATATCATGTCTATGAAAACAGATGGAGTCTGCGTTTAGAGCAGCTTTGCATTATATATATCATATCATATTTTCCACAGCTAGCAGTTTGTACTCAGTCAAGTGTTGAATGCCTATAGGACTCGTGCTTACTAAATATAGACAGATCAAGATAAATGTTAGCCCTCTAATAATTTCCCACTTCTCCAAGGCACCAGCCTTGTGGCAGCAGATTAGCAATTTCAAGGTGTGTCCATGAAAAGATTGTTTTCATGTTTATCAATCTGCATATTTAAGCAGCCCCACTCTTTTGCTCAGTCTGAAATGAGAAGCTCAATTTACCTCTGATGTTTCACTGGAAGTCAACATTTATGATTCACCAGTTTCAAATAAAAATGTAAGGCTTAGATTTAGAGATTTGGAAGGTTTTATAACACTGCAATGCAAACTACTTCCTCTTTGGGGTTGAAGGAACTACTAACATTGTATAGTCCTCTTTGCTTGACAGTACTATTCCAGATTTCATCATTCATAGCCTCATTTAAAACATCCACAACAAATTATACCTTAACAATTAAGAGAGGAATTCTAAATGTGTTTGGGTTGAAGTGGCAGATAATGCCACCCACAGTGGGCTTTGTGACTGGCATTACTGAGCTTTTTAGCTCAACAGAGTTTGTATTCTGCCCCTACCCTCAAGAAATGAAGAAAGGGATTAGCCATACCATCTCCATGCCAGGGATGGATAAATCCATCGCTTTTACTTTGCATCATTTTTGCATTTTCTCCAAACACAAATTCATTCCACCCTGTTCCCACACCATTCTGCAGTTCTGTCCTTTAAAGTCCACATAAAATCTGGAAAACAAACCAAAAGGAGAGGGAAGTGCCTATACTTATTAAAGTAGTCAATCTGAAAAGACTGTAAATCACAGAGAAGAATCTTGAAACCTTCTCCACATCTTGTTGAGTCCTGGTGGTTCAATGGTTAAAATGCTGGTACCGCAACCACAACATCGTGAGTTCGATCCTGCAGAGCTCCAGGTGGACTCAGCTTTCCATCCTTCTGTAGGTTGGTAAAATGAGTACCCAGTTTGTTGGAGGGCAATTAGCTAAAAACATTGTAAACCACTTAGGGAGTGCTTTGCACTAATAAGCAGTATAGAAATGTAACTGCTATTGCTGTTCTTATTGCTATTGGCTAGACTGCAAGTCACAGCTTTCCTTCACTATGCTGCCTATTGGTGATGGGGCTAGCAGTCCAACAAAACCTGGAGGACTGCATGGCTCTCACCCCTGCTGTAAATAAAGATTTTTTAAAATATTTAAATAGGTTGGGTAAGAAAATTGCTACCACAAGTATTTTTTAAAAGAAAGTCACCAACTAAAAATAGATCTGTGGTCAGACTATTGATCAGAACTGGTTACAACAAGCCCATGGCTCCCTTATTACAACTTCATTAGTTACCAGTTTGGTTTCCAGACACAACTCAAAATGCTGATGATGAGCTGTTTTTTTGTTGTTGTGTGACTTCAGATCATTTCCAACTGATGGCAACCCTAAGGTAACTTATCACAGGATTTTCTGGGGCTGAGAGTGTATGATATACCCAAGGTCACACAGTGAGTTTCCATGACTGAGCAGGGAATCGAACCCTGGTCTCCAGGGTTGTAGTCCAACACTCAAACTTCTACAGCATGCTGGTTCTCCATGATGACCTCTACAGTGGTGGTCCAAGCTGTCTGAAGGATTGTATTTCCCCATATGCGCCCATCCATGCTCTGAGAGCTTCTGCGGAGGCACTTCTTTTTGAGGATGCAAGATCAGACCTTTTTGGGTGGCTTGCTTCCAGGCTCTAGACCATCCTTCTAAGAAAGGTCAGATTGGCCCCTTCCCTATCATCCTTCTGCTGGCAAGCAAAAGTCTTTTTATTTTGGTAGCTTTTCAGCACTTGACTGACTATTGAGGAAAAGACTTTTTTAACTGAAGCTGATTTTAATCTGCATGCTTTTAAATTGTTTTAATTCAACAGTGCTTTAATAGTATAGTAAGCTTAATAATTTTACCATGCCAACCTTTTGCATATTTTTACCTGGACTTGTGTTTTTCATCTGTATTGGTTTCAATTTCATTGTGAGCTGTCTTAGTTCCCAGTTCTGGAAAGATAGATAGATAGATAGATAGACTACACACACACACACACAGTATATATGAAATTCAAAATGTTTAAGTGTTACATTCCTGTTGTATGCAAATTCCATATTTATTATAAATACTTTAAACATTTAAATATATGGACACCAAAAAGATTTAAAATGTACTTTTAAAAAGTGAGATCCCCATTTTTATGGCAGGAAAAAAGCTTCTACCATGCCACTCAACTGAAAAGATAAGGAAAACAAGTGCTAACTATGAACAAACAAAAAGAGAATCTGTTTCTTTGCCCATTTTTTTGTATATGATGGTCAAAACAAATGGTTGTATAAAGGAATCCCAAGACACCAATTTCAGATTCTCTAAGTCCCCGGATGCCTTAACATTTCTCAAGAGCCTTTCAACTTTGTTCCCTAATGCATGAAATCTCTCAGCTGTTGTGTGTATATATTTAAATTATCTGCCCCCTAGCAGAAGAAATGTTATCTTTTACCTAAATATTTTCCCTACACAATCTGTGACTAGTTTATAATGCCTACTACACAAGTGGCAATGCATCTTATTTCTTCCTTTTGGAATTTGCATTTAGAATACCTTAGCATTTCCCCAGAGAGAGAAATTGGCAGTTGACACTAAAAAGCAGAGAGGACTGGCTGTGTCAGTAATAATTTTGGTGTCTCAAAATGCAAAAATTAACATATATGTGCATCCAGTGGGGGACATTCTCAAAAGTACGCAGGAGGACAAGATAGCCATGGAGGGGGGAGATTAAGATGGAGAGTTTAAAACCACAATCTTCTGCACACTGACTTCACTGCTGACTAAAAATGGAAACAAATTTTGTTGGAAGTGAGATTCTCAATAAAGGTCTTCATTTCGCACCTCTGCAAACTCACTGAGAGACAAACCACATCTTGTCTTGAAGAGTCACCCATTTGTAAGGCTTCCAATGTGTTTTAAAGAAATATAATGTGCATGAAACTGTGCATTCATGTTTAAAATGCGAATTTCCAAAAAAGGTACAACTGAAGTTGCCATAAACATGGTTTAATTAATGGGAAATATTATATGTTACGGATAATGTATACAAAAACACATACATTAGGAAAAATGCATACTACTTTCCATGCAGGAAGGAAAAAAAACAAGTTTCATAACTTAACAACCAGGGTTGGTGCAAAAATGCAGGTGGGATTTGGAGAAATGCAACAAAATCAAGATGCATAATTTTTCACACCCCTACTTCCAGTACTTTTGAACTCCATGGGAATTGTATCTGAGTAAATACATGCAGGTTCAGGCCTCAAGCAATTTCAGAAAAGATGGCTAAACTCATTCTTTGACTTTGGAAGTTGATGCTCTTGCTCTATGAGCCCCAATCTCTGCATTAAACTGATAACACATGTCTATATATCTTAAGGGAAAGTAATAAACCCTGCTGTGAAATGCTATTTCCGTAGACTCTTTGGAAGGAAGATAACTTTTTACACAAACTCATTTTTCATTTCCACAGCATTGTCTTCACCATACAACAGGATATAAGAAGACTTACACAAGCAACTTTAGAAATGAGCCCTGGCTAGCAATAGTAGAACCTTTTTTACAAACCTCGCCTGCCCACACCTTGAAGGGTGTCTTAAAGGAAGAAAACATTCTGTCCTTCCATGAAATCTCATAGGAGCAGATTATTTATTCAAAGAAATGTGATGGAGGTAGAAATGAAGAGCTCAAAACATCTGATTGGCCCAAGGGTTTGTTAAAAGGTAGAGGGGATGATTGATTTCCTTCACCAAAATGGACAATTTAGCAAACAAACATTAAGTATTCCACTTAATAAAACACACATCACCCCTTGTTCCTTCTTACTAGCCAGTTGAGGAAATTCAGCTGTTGCCTTTGGTGGCATCAGAGATACTACAGCATGTAACACGATTCCTCATGAAATGATGAGGCACGAGACTAACAAGGCCAACCCAGAAAATGATTTACTAGATACCTGCTAAGGCCTGCACCTCTAAAAGTGGCCCACAGGCAATCCCTGGAACCCCATGGCCTTGTTGCTCCTTCTCTTTCATGCTCTTTCAGATGGCTGATGGATCTGTTGTCATGAGGGCAGTGAATTTAGTCTCTGTTTTACAGCTGCCCTTCCTGCAGTTGCTTTGGATCTAGGGGAGCTGTCCCAGTGCTGAATCATTGTCAGCAATATGGTCCAGTCCCTCAGTGGCTCCCCTACAGCCTGGAGCAACTGTGGGAGAAGAAGCCATAAAACTAACAATGGATTTGTCATCCTTGCAGTAGTAGAGCCATTGATCACCCCTGTTGCTGTCACTGCCTGTTCACCTGCCTTCTATATGCATGGAAACTGTGACCAGAATGA
Organism: Ctenosaura bakeri; assembly: GCA_948474755.1. Classification (NCBI taxonomy): domain Eukaryota; kingdom Metazoa; phylum Chordata; class Lepidosauria; order Squamata; family Iguanidae; genus Ctenosaura; species Ctenosaura bakeri. The sequence goes on along the minus strand of CAOLHI010002098.1, from coordinate 90,496 downwards.
GGAGATGGAATAGTATCCTTCATGTTCCTTGTGGTCTCCTTCTTGGTGGTTCTACAGGTTGAGCCCAAGGACAGGAATCAAAGGAATGGCATCTGGGGTAGAAACAGAAGGGAGGAGGACTACACAGCAAGGGGCTCATTCAAGGGTTCTTGTCCAAGGACTCTGCCAAACCTGAAACTGATACTGAAGTCCACACCATAGCTCCTCCTCACACCAGCAGAGCCACTCCTGGGAATTAGAAAAACACAGGAACATTAGAGAAGCACAGGAAGCAACTGGTGTGTGGACTCCTTCCCTGAGCCTTGAACTTTAAAGATTTCTATTGTGTATTTGGACAGTGGGGCTGTCCATCCAAACCCATCCACAGTGGAATTTCATTCTATTCTAAGCTGCTGGTAGAAAACTGAAATACTAAAGGAGATTTCTATGTATTGACCGAGTGTGATTGTACCATCAGTAGGACCTCATTGAGACTGAAAAGAAAGAATAAGAGCAGCCAGCAAAGTACTCTGGATGTCATGGCTAAATTAAAACTGTGAGGGAGGCAGTGTCCTGTTCTAATCATGACTAGGAACCTATGGAATAAGTGGAAGTTAGGAGGGGAGAATAGACCAAGTTTTTCCCAACACCATACTCTCCAGATATGTTGGACTACAATTGGGTTTTCTAGGTGAAATAAGAGATTGGACTCCTGTACCTTTAATAGTTGTGTAGAAGAGGGATATTCAGCAGATACTGCTTGTCACTCAAGCAACACCAGCTGCAATTCCTTCTTCTACACAACAGTTAAAGGTACATGGACCCTGTCTCCTTATTTCACTTGGCAATCTTAACTACAACTCACATCATCCCCATGCAGCATGGCAACTGACAGTGCTAGCTTAGGATTGTTGGGGTTGTTCAACACATTTACAGGACAGCAAAGTGAGGAATGGTGCCACTGTCAAAAAGAAAGGCCATTAGCCATAAATCAGACTATCAAGAATGAGTAGTATCAGGCTAGAAGTTTCAAGAACTTGGAGAGCAATCAACTAAGAATTTTCCAAGGTTTAGCACTCAGGTTGCTTGTTCAATATCCTCCCCTGTCTTGACCACTTATCTTAGGGAGGAGGACATCCCTACCAACCTATCTCCTACCATTTAGCAGCTTTGCATTTCTGTTGCTCTGCTAAACCAAATGCCTATGGATGTTTCAGTTGGACTGCAATCCTACATCTTCCTGACCAGACATAGATGCACAAGATGGCCCTGCTAGCTATGTTTTCACCCCATTCCCTTTATCTGAAAAGTGAATTACCTGGGAAGAGGTCTGGTAGAGATTGTGCCACATCATCATAAGGGTAAAGATTCATTTCTTCAGCCAAATCAGTTTCATGCCAAATGGGTTTTGTTCATTTGCTCCAATTCCATCTCCATTGTCAAACAGCTTGATGGAATGTGTTTCCTTCTCCTTTTGGGTTATACTCTGCCAGACTCCCTAAAATGGCTATTAAATCACAAGAGGTACATCATTCTGATGAGGCAGTGCCTACACAAGAAAGACAATAAACAACTCAACCTGAACAAAGACACCAAAAAAAAGAGAAGGGAAGGGAAGTATTAGGTACACCAGTGATGTTCAGGTCAATGGACTGCATCGCCTTCTCTTCTCAGGAAAATCTTTCTCTATGTGAACAGAGAGTTTAGTAGCAAAAGGGAAAAACAAGACACAGGGTATCTATTCTTGATAAAGTGGAGCCCACAGGTAGGCTGGACAGTCATAGATATGACCAGTGGCATAGGGCACAGAAAGTGTATAACCATGGTTCAACCAGAAACAGAAATCCAATAGATCAGGCACTTCAAAGGCAGCTCATTCAGAACCTAGGAGAGCACCTAAGAGTAACCTTTCCCTGAACATTGTCTGTCTCCTACTGCTAGCAGGCTCTGTCCCCTTGCTGAAAAATGAAAAGCCCTCCAAGTTGGAGTAAAGTACATCATTAGCCCTTGAAAATCAAAACCAGATGTGCTGCCTACATCTGGTGAGCATGCTGAGTGAAGTGCAACCTGGTTGTTAAGGAGGATGCTTGCTTCTCAATGGAACCAAGCAGGGGCTGCCAGTGGACCCAAAGGAACCACTGAGGTGCTGCACACTATTCCCAACAGAATTCAGTACTGGGAGATCTCCTGTATAATCTGTAGTAGATGTAGGAGGAGCAACCATAAAATGGAGTGGACTTGCCACCCTCCAGCAATGGATTGCTCTGCATGGTTACGAAGTAATGGGAAGCTCCAGGAGTTAGCCCCTGGACTTAGGCTCGTGATCTGTAGCCTCCAAGGAGATCAAGACTTGGAATCTCAGGGGATCTCTGGTTTATTGTTTCTGGAACTACTTCTGAAAAATCAGAATGTCATGACATAGGACAGGTTACCTTGTAAGACCTTTATCTAACATGACTTCCAGCATGGTGCTAAATACTTTGAGACTCAAATGCAGATGCTGACCACTGCTCCCAGTGAAACTAGAAACCTAGAAGAATATCAAACTGAGGCAGGCCCAAATCCTCCTGGACTCCTGGAGATCCAGTACCATGCTACTACATCAGTGCTCAGGTAATTAGATTTTAGTTCATCTCTACATGACAGGATTGTGAATTCCTCAACCTTGGTGTAGACAATATTCTCTGCGCCAAGTGTCAAGATCCTTTTTCCCTCTACATGTTAATGAACTGCCACTCCCAACTTGCCTCAACATCAGTCATGGAGTTAGAATTCATAAGCATCTGGTTAACCCTAGGTTCTCCAGGCTTGCTCTACATTGATTGATGATGATTTTCCAGGATTTCAGATAAGAGTCTTCGACAGCACTGCCTGGTGAGGCTAGGGATTGAACCAAAGACCTTCTAGATGCAGAATATGTGTTCTACCATTTAGGTATTCAGTGACTTCTCACAGTGATCAGCTGGAAGACCAACCAAACAAGATCTATAACAGAAATCAATCTTGTCAATGCCTTCCTTGAGGAAGCATAGTTGTTCAGACTAAACCAGTACAACTCTAGAAGGAGAAGATGACCAACCCAAGATGCAACATTACTCAAGCCTCCCTTGTATTGGCTGTTTCTTTTATCTTAGTGTTATCATTTTCAAGCCAAGTAATCAATATGTTAGTTCTAAGAAGTGGACAAATATCATGTGTGTTGTTTTTTTTAAGGTCTTAATTATGAATTGCAGGCATTACCAATCTCTGGGAAACAAGGCCTGTTACCATTTACATTGCTAAGTCAAAACAAAATGCCAAAACAGAAAGAAAGAAAATAAGGGGCATACAAGCTATCAGAGACTAAAGCAATCTTCTTTTTTCTCTCTTTTGCAACTTACTGCTTCTGAAAGAAGCTTCTCCTAATGTATTAAAGATGATTTCCCAGTGAGTGTCACTGCTGTGAAATTCTATTTACTCTGCATTTATTTTTCTATTACCAACAACATTGGGAGCAGACTTCTGAAATGGCTGCTCAGAATCGGTGAATCAATTTTATAGGAGAAGTCCTTTGGTTTGGAATACGTCGTATTGGCACAGACATGAATCTCCAGCAACAACTTAATGAAACACTTACAACATTTGCATCCTAATTGCTTGACTGTTTCCTCAAGCACTGCACGATACAGTCCCCAAGTGATGGCTATGATTGCTATCAGACATCAAATACAGGTTAAACAAATGGAGCTGGATTAGATATGAAGGGCAAATGATGGTCGCATTCATGGATTCACTTATAGCAGGGAAATGCTTGAGTTCAAGGATAGCTCAATATGTCATCCTCTTTTTGTTCTTTTTAGGAAAAAAAAGTGTATTTACAGAACTAATATCAGACACAACATAGCAATATACCAAGCACATTAGGCTACCATACTCAAAATTCAATAAATAATCCATATTACCTCCACAAAATCCAATTCTGCTGCCCCATTGTGATATGAAAATGACACTGGGCTCTTGATGGCTGTGCCAGCCGAACAGAAACTCTGGCAGCAGCTACCAAGTTAATAAGGTTTTGAGAATGGACTCAGCGGCAGACAGCGAGTCAATTGTCTGAGAACCAGATTAAGTATGGAGGGGCTCCTCATCTCAAAGTTGGTCTCCAGGTGATGAATTGTCCACAGCAACTCTGGAGTATCTGTGATGTGCATTCAGTGCAACTGATGAAATCATAGAATCATAGAGTTCTCAAAGGTTCCATAGGCCATCAAGTCCAATCCCCTGCTTGATGCATTATCTCCAGCTAAAGTCTCTCCAGAAGGTAGCTGTCCAGCCTCTTTTTGAAGATGTCCAAAGAAGGAGGCATGACTACCTCTATGGGTAATTAGTTTCACTGAGGAATTGCCAGCAGTGGAGTTTGGAGTGTGTGGAGGGGGGACAGGAGGGGACGTGGCTACAGTACAAGGGGCGTGACCACTGTGCACAGAGGTATGGCTATGGGCTGTGGGGGCATGACCAGGGGGCAGGGGGGCATGGCTATGGGCCGGGATGCCACAGAAACATTACCATCCGAGGCAAATCGTCCGCCCCGTCCCCACATCCCTACATGACTGGGGACTGCTCTTACCATCAAGAAATTCCTTCTAATGTTCAATTGAAATCTAGACTCCTGTAGCTCACCACCATTAGACCCGGTCCTGTCCTATCCTAGCAGCAGAGAACAAAAGTGCACCTTCCCCTCTGTGACAGCTGTTGGGGTATTTAAAAAGTGTAGTCATGTCACCCATCAGCCTTCTCATCACCAGGCTGAACATTCCCAACTCCCTCAAGTTTTCCTCATGTTTTCTTCTCCGTGCTTTCTATCATCTGAACTTTCAACTAAGTTAAGATTCAAAAAGGACATGTATAAGAAATGGAAAAGGTGGGAAATCCTCAAAGAGGAATTAAAACAAATAGCCTGCATGTATAGGGAGAAAATCAGAAAAGCTAAAAGCACAGAAAAGCACAAGCTCAGACTTGAAAGAGAGGTTAAAACCTTTTTTAGCTATATCCTTAGCAAAAGGAAGGACAAGGAAATGGTAGGGCCACTATGTGATGAAAATGACAAAATGCTAACAGGGGAGAGAGAAAAGGCAGAACTACTCAACACCTTCTTTGTTTTCCTCCAAAAGGAAAACAGTGCTTGATCTGGGGGAAAATGGAGCAGAAGATGCAATAGGAGAAATGCAGCCCAGTATAGATAAAGAGGTAGTATGGAAATACCCAGCTACTCTAAATAAATTCATGTCTCCAGGGCCAGCTGAGCTACATCCAAAGGTATTAAAAGAATAGGCAGAAATAATCTCAGAACAACTGACAATACTTTTTAAGAATTCCTGGAGAAAGGGAAAAGTCCCAGCAGAAAAGAGAAGGACAAATATTGTCCCCATCTTCAAAAAGGAGGAAAAAACACTACCCAACAATTATCACCCCATTCACCTGACATCATACTTCATCAAGATTCTAGAAAGAAAGATTCTAGATTCTAGAGCACATCATTAAACAGGCAGTCTGTAAGAACTTGGAAAGGACTGCCATGATCATTAAAGCCAACATGGGTTTCTCAAAAACAAGTTATGCCAGACTAATCTTATCTTTTTTTGGTAGAGTTACTACCTTGGTAAATAAAGGGAATGCTGTGATCATAGCATATCTTGACTTCAGTAAAGCTTTTGGCAAGGTCCCCCATGATATGCTTGCAAACAAGCTAGTAAAATGTAGGCTGGACAGTGCTACTATGTGGATTTGTAATTGGTGGACTGATCAAACTCAAAGGAGGCTTACCAACGCCTCCTTTTCATCCTGGACAGAAGTGACTGTGGCGTGCCAAAGGGTTCTATCCTGGGCCCAGTGCTGTTCAGCAACTTTATCAGTTATTTGGATGATAGAACAGAGGGCATGCTTATTAAAATTGTAGATGACACTAAATTAGGAGGGGTAGCTAATACTCCAGAGGCCAGAATCAGAATTCAAAATGGCTTTAAGAGATTAGAGAGCAGGGCCAAAACACAAAATGAATTTCAACAGGAAGAGGTTTAAGGTAGTACACTTGGGCAGAAAAAAAATGAAATGCACTGATATAGGATGGGTGACACCTAACTTGACCACAGTACATGTGGAAGGGATCTAGAAGTCTTAGTAGACCACAAGTAGAACATGAGCCAACCGTGTGATGCAGCAGCTAAAAAGGCAATTGCACTTCTAGGCTGCATCAATAGGAATATAGTGTCAAGCTCAAACAGAGTAAAAGTACCATTCTGCTCTACTTTGGTCAAATCTCACCTGGAATAACGTGTTCAGTTGTGGGCACCACAATTCAAGAAGGATATTGACAAGCTGGAATGTGTCCAGAGGAGGGCAGCCAAAATGTTAAACGGCCTAGAAACCATGCCTTAGAGAGAAGGGTATGTTTAGCCTGGAAAAGAGAAGGTTAAAAGGTGACATGATAGCCATGTTTAAATATTTTAACAGATGCCTTTTTCTGCTGCTCCAAAGACTAGGACATGGAACAATTGCTTCAGGCTAGAAGTTCCTGAAAGTAAGAGATGTTCAATGGTGCAATATACTTTCCTGGAATGTGATGGAGTCTCCTTTGGTGGTTTCTAAACAGAGGCTGGATGGTCATTTGTCAGAAGTGCTTTTATTATGTATTCCTGCATGGCAAGGGGTTGGAGTCCAACCCCTTGCCATGCAGGAATACATAATAAAAGCACTTCAGACAAATGACCATCCAGCCTCTGAGAATTCTAAAGGCCCCTCCCTAAACCGCAAATCCAGGATTCCATAGGATGTTGAAAGTGGAATAGTAGCACCATAATAACAATATAGTGTGGAAATGGCTCATGTTTGCAACATCATTATAAGGTAACTATATGAGGTCCATTTGCCCATCCAGCCCAAGGGTGGGCACTATGTGGTCCATGGCTATATGGAGGTCTCTGGCCATTTCTGTGGGCTCTATGCTCTCATGGGGCCCTTTCACACTGCAGAGCTACAGTGCTATATTCCACTTTAACTTCCATGGCAAAATCCTATGAAATCTTGGGATTTGCAATTTAAGGAGGAGTGTGTAGAATTCTCAAACAGAGAGCTTTAGTGCCTCATCAAGCTACAATTCCCAGGATTCCACAGGATACAGTTATGGTACTTAAAGAAGAATAGAGATGCTATTCCTAAAAGCCCCCATGAGCAACCATTCTTCTTTAAAACAAGAGTGAGAGGCAGGTCCCTGGGAGGAATCAGATGAGCTTAGCTCAATATTGTCTAATTCCCAGATGTTTGGGGAGGGGTCTTTTCCAATACTTTCAGCCCAGCTTTTTTTAAAAGCTTGGCGTGTCACAGATTGAATGAGGAACTTCTGCTCCTAAAGCATATAGTCTGCAGCTATACTATTAGATCTCCCAAACAGTCTTACACCTCATAAATTCTCAAAAGCCAAGAAAAACAACACAATTAAGCATTGTGACCCTGCTTCAGGCCCTCTAGTGATGGGCTATCTGGTGACCACTCGTCAGGAACCATGCCAAGTATGCAATGCCCCAGGGATTACTATTGCTTTACCGTAATTTATGTTACCCCCCAAAAAGTGTAAATAGAGATGATAGCATCTTTGCAAATGGGTCAAAAAAACAAAAAAAACAGCCTGCACTGGCAATCACAAAATATTAGCAGAAAAAAAGGATTAAAAGCTCTTACCTTTAGTTATCTAAAATTCAGCATACGCACATACAGGCATACACAGTTCTTACACCAATAAATCAAGCTGACGATAGCAGCCAATATTATGACTCAAGTCTATTCTAATCGTTAGCCAGACTTTGCAAATGTCAGCTCTACAACAAAATTATTTTTGCACAATTAATACATCTGGTTCTAATTTGTTTGCTTCCCTGTCGTTAAGGCTAAATTAAATTGTCTTTGATATATTCCGTAATCAATCAAAGCCTAACACAGAACCAGCTCCGTAACAGAAGCAATCCACAGAAGACGAGTACTGTTGAAATGATCATCCATTTTAAGCAAGCAAGCTGACAGGAAGAGTCCATGTTGATGTATTCAGTCTAGTTACCATACATGAACAAAACTGGCAAATGAGCAGAGAGCTCATACTGAAAGTCTGCTTTGCTGGCAGTGATAAGACAAGGGAACCACTTGCAACTAAAAGCATCTTTGGATTGAAGAGTGTGAGTTCCGCTTTTCTTATTGCATAAACTCAGCCCTTAGACAGCAGTAGTCAAATTTAAAAGGATTCTTTTAGCCAAATTTATAAAAGGATATTACATAAAAGGAGCCAAAGTATTCAGCATTTTACACAGGCAAGCCTCTTAGGGGAACACACAGTAGAATCTCCACCACCCCATTGTGCAACACTGTACAGGAAGTCTAGAGAATTTGTGGTGGTCCAAACATTGGCCATTTCCACACTAGCCTGTTATAGCACGATGATTCCACTTTCAACATCCTCTGGAATCCTGGGGTTTGCCGGTCAGCCCCTTCCGAAACTGCAAACCCCAGGATTTCAGAGGATGTTGAAAGTGGAATCATCGCGCTATAACAGGCTAGTGCAGAAATGGCCATTGTTGGGCTTCAGTTGCTACAAAGCCCAGTTGGTATGGCTAGCAGGGAGGGGTGATGGAATTGTATTAGTTCACTACCATCTGGAGGGCTGAACTTGTTTACTATCATGTTTCTAAGAGATCCAGTGTCACTGCAAGTAACATTCCATTTTTGTCTTCATAGTTTACAAAGTTGGCAACTGCTCAGACACTTGTAATAGTAATAATTCCTGACATGCCAACACAGATTTTAAAGTACCTCCTTTTCTTAAACTTGTAATCCTTGTAAAAATCCTATATGGGAGGTCAACCTCATTATTCCCATATGTTAAATAAGGACAGATATGACTGGTTCTGATTCAGCCCAGTCTTCTCCAGGGTTGTCTCTTCCAAATGTTTTGCATTGTAACTTCCACAATCTGCAACCATAGCTGACAACCAATAATTGTGTGAGTTGTACTGCAAACATCTGGAAGATTCCAGAGGCTGCACATAGAAACATAAGCTCAAAGATAAGGATTCCAACATTCTTGTCCTGCAAATCAGGGATCATATGTTGGAGGGGTCAGCTTTCAGTTCTCATAAAAACTAGGTACCATAGCCAATGGTGAGGAATGCTGGGAGCTGGACTGCAACTGTATCTAGACCATAGTTACTCACTCCTGATACAGACAGAAAATTCCATTATGTCCTGCTTGGATAACTCTCTTAGTTACTTTTTGAGAAATGGGGATACAAGTGTTGCTTTTGCCATTACGAGAGTAACATTGGAGCCTTGGAACTTTAACTGTAACTAAATATCAGAGGTTTGGAAAATTACTTTTTTGCATTATAACTTGCATGCTTTCACGCCAGCGTGGGGGGATTTTGGAAGCCAAAAAGTGCAGTAACTTTTCTATTGCTGTGTGCCTTCAAGTAATTTCTGACTTATGGCAACCCTAGCCAAACCTATCACAGGGTTTTCATGGCAGAATCTGTTCAGAGGGGGGATTGCCTTTGCCCTATTCTGAGGCTGAGAAAGTGTGACTTGCCCAAAGTCACCCAGTAGGTTTCCATGACTGGATGGAATTTGGACCCTGGTTTCCCAGTGTCCTAGTCCAGCACTCAAACAATTATGCTACACTGACCCTTTAGTCTTTCTATGCTATGCAGTTTTTAAAGACTAATCTCCAAGTCTAGTTACAATCGTGCACTCTGACTTTGATGTCAATTGAAGTCCGAGGAAATCTTATCCACTTGGAATGGAATTATGCCACATCATGGGCCACTGAGTTTGATCTCTGTGCAATATACAAGCACAAGGTGGCATCATATTTCATCTCATGTAGATTAAGACCTTGGGGCCCTTTTAGTCATAATTCCCTATAGTCACCAGCACTTCCCTTCTTTCTTCTCTCTCTCTCTCTCTCTCTCTCTCCCCCTGTTCCCAGAAACTTTCAGAGGTATAATCAGTGCAGTAGATCAGATTTCCAATAAAGCCCCAGATACCTTTGAATCATTCTTCCTTTCCTCGTCCATTATTAGTTTCAAGACATGAGTTGAAGGATGGCAAAATGTTAACCTGCAGTATTCCTCAAATCCAGTGCTGAGGCATTAATTGCAAACCTCTTGGTCTTCTAGAGGTGTTAAATAGAATGCTGCTGATAAATGAAATGGTGATAATTGGTTAATGGCTTAAATTGCCCCCATTCTGGTCTCCCCTGTCTTTTATCTTAATTGTCTGCTGGAGAGCTCTGACTAGCTTGTTTTCCCACCATTTCGTTCATGTTTCTTCAATTAGCTTCAGACACCAGCCTTTTCTTGTCAGGATCCTTGCCCTTCAAAAACTTCAGTAGTTTAATGCATGGCTGTTCTTTTGCTTGTGTTTTTTTTCTTAGAACTGTGGAATGGAAGCCAGTGACTATATCCTCCTTGCTACTAAGTTGGGTCAGAAATACGCATGTGTTCACCCAGAGAGGCACACTCGAGAGCTTGGGAAGCTTTTTAGATTACATCTCCCAGAATTTTTCAGCTGGCATGGATGGAGGATTGTGGGAATCGTAGTCTAAAGAAGTCATTTTTTTTCCATCTCTGTTGCAGGGATAGAAGCCCAGATTCCCATCACATGGCCAGATAAAAAATACAGCCTCCCGGCTTTGTTCTTTCTCTCACACAGAGCATCTTAAAAGCAGCAAGCAGCACATGAAATAAGAGGCAGGAAAACCCACCTGCCTATTTCAATGCCAGGAAAAATAGGAACAATGTGCTGGCTAGGTTGCAAAGCAAAGAAGCAAAAAAAAAATTAAAAAGGCAATATTCCTTTTCAGCCTAGATTGAGGGCAGAATCCTGTACATGGCTTACACAGGTCTAGCCCCCATTTACACCAGCATAAGCATCAGACGCCACTTGGAATACTGTGTCCAGTTCTGGGTCCCAGAGTTCAGGAAGGCTATTGACAAGCTGGAATGTGTCCAGAGGAGGGCAGCCAAATCCTAGAAGGCCTGGAAACCATGAAGCCTTATGAAGGGAGGCTTAGGGAGCTGGGTATGTTTAGCCTGGAGAAGAGAAGGTTAAGAAGTAACATGACAGCTATGTTTAAATATTTGAAGGGATGTCAGATGGGGGATGGAGCAAGACTACTTTCTGCTGCTCCAGAGACTAGGACATGGCACAATGGCTTCAATCTATAGGAAAAGAGATTCCATGTAAATTTCTTGATGGTAAAAGCACTTTGACAGTGGTGTGTGGTAGAGTCACTTTTTTTTTGGAGGTTTTGAAACAGAGGCTGGAGGGCCATCTGTTGTGAATGCTTTGATGGTGTATTTGTGCATGGCAGGGGGTTGGACTCAATGGCCCTTGTGGTCTCTTCCAACTCTATGATTCTATGTATATTTAAAGTACTTAGCTTGCAGCAGGAGGTATCCCATGCCTCCTTGTGTAATGCCTTTGCCTTCTGAATACCCAGGAATGAAGCAACAGCTTCTGTCCTTATGGAGGAGGGGGCAATGGCCACACCCCAGGCCCACCACAGCAACCCATCAGTGGACTGGAGATGGAGCTCCATCCAGGAGCCTCAGCCGCTCTTGCATACCAGGAAAAAAACAAGAAGTATCTGTCACCATTCTCCTCCCAACACCACTATAAGTCTGTTGGTAGAGATGTGTATTCCACCTGTGGTCATACCGAATTGCGGACAAGGAAGACAAGCCAATAAGACTTGAACAGGATGAATTTCAATGGACACAGCTAGTTCTGGAAGATGTGGTGATTCCCAAACTTTGGCCCTCAATGTGTTTTGGACTTCAGTTCCCAGAATCCCAACCATTGGACAAGCTGGCTGAGGCTTCTGGGAGCCGAAGTCTGGGGAAAAAATACTAGAGGACCAAAGTTTGGGAACCACTCTACAAAAGGAGATAAGCGTACATCTGTGCAGGTTTCTTCCTTCCATGCAGCAATTAAACCTGACAGGAACTCCATTTTCTTTTGTGCCTCGTTGCTCTGGAATGGTAGAGTGGACAAAATGACACACTTTTCTTTATTTTTTAAAAGACTATTGTTTAAATGTTTATATCCTGCCCTATATCACAGGGTCCACCCTGATCCCTGGTACTGGAGAAGAGATTGGATTAAAAAAAATAGCATATTTATATTACATTATGTATATTGTATAACAATACCTATAATAATAAAAAATTAAAAAAAATAAATATGACTTCTTTTCCCTGTATACAAAAAAGAAAAAAAAAGGCAGAAACAGTTTTTATGATAAAGACAGAAAAGCCTTTGTGATAAAATATTCCAAATCGTTCCTATGCTATTTAGGCTGCCACACACTTATAGACTTTCTTTTAAAGCTGATTAACTGTCTGGTTCTTGTTTAATTTAATTCAACTGATTATATTTGCATATTGCGAGGACTGAAGAAATATATCCATTTTCTTTTAATTTAAAGCACTTGTATGCCATCCTTCTTCCAAGAAGCTTAGGCTGGAGAACGTGGAAGTCTCTTGTGTTATCCTCACAACAATCCTACAAGGCAGTTTAGACTGAGGGCTTTTCCACACTAAATAATTATAGTGCTATGATTCCACCTTAATTGGCTTCAGTCCTATGGAATCCTGGGACTTGTAGTCAGAGAGGAGTACTTGGAATTCTCAGCCAGAGAGCTCTAGCACCTCCCTGGACAACAAACTCCAGGATTCCATAGGATGCAGCCACAGCTGTTAAAACGGAATCATAGTGCTATAATTATGCAGAGTTGAAAGGTCTTGAGAGACAGAAATTTGTCCATGGAGATTAGCTTGATGGCTAAACAAGGATTTGAACCCAAACCCTTCCAGTCCCTTGCACTGCAATAATGTTAAAAGTGCCTTTTCTATCTCAGTGTCATCTGATAGGACTGTACTACAATTCTGATTATCCTCAGCTGTGAGAAAAATTGACCACGGTATCTGAAGATGGTTCAGGTTGTAGATCATCGCATCTGGAGAGCACAAAGTAAGTTGAAGCTGCCATAGAGTATTTTTCTCTAGTTTCTGGCTGGAATCGCACAGTTTTATTGGTAAAGTATGGAAAGGTGCACATCAGATGGCTGGTAGGATCATCGAGGCTCTTCTGAAAGACTGGGATGGATATTAACATTGGTTGGGAGCTAGGAGTATTACATATTCGAGTCTGGCAGAAGTAAGCAGACTTCAAGCGTGTGAGATATACTTTGGGTTTTGTTTAAATCAGATCTCTCAGTGGCTGCCCACAGGAACCAAGCATCTGCATAACAACTCAGTGGGACAGATATAAGACACAGAACTAAAGAAGAGCAATGGGTGCTTCCATACACGCCAAGTCTGGGACATTACCAGAACTGAGCTTTCGGACTCTTCATGTACAGACATAGGCCCTTTTCACACCTTACCTTCATCGTGGCAGTGGGGAGCGGCGCTCGCGCTAGCAGCCATTTGCGCGAGCCACTCACGGCAGCCCTTCTGCCTCCCGCAGTGGCTTGCCAGTTGCATGACCGTCACATTAGCACCCCGCCGCTTCCTTTCGCAGCGCAGCCTGGGAGCTGTAGGCTGCGCTGGGGGAGGAAGCATGACCGGGCCGGCTTGTTCAGCACACTGCACGCAGGTAAGTGCGCAAGGGCCCCACGAGCATTGCGTGACTGTGCAGCATTTTCAGCTTGGAGCCAAAAATAAGAAAATGTGTGCACGGCCTGCTTTAAGCTCATGAGCATCCCGTGAGTGGGAGTGCGTCGTACAGACCGACGCTCCCATTTACGCAACGCTCAAGGGGCCCTTGCGCAAAAAAAACTGCGTGCGAAAAGGGCCATATATACAAAGTCCTAGGCACTCTTGTACTCAGTTCTCCACTTCACCTCAAATGTACCACTAGGAAGATTTTTTTTGTTTTTTTGTTAATCTGGTTTCCGTAGGCCCTAGGCACTATGTCTAAAGTGCCTAATGGATAAGGTGGCCCTGACACATTCCACACCACGTTCCAGATTTCTCCTCAGCTTTTCTCTGTTTCAGCAGCCAGAAAATGTTTTGTTGTTTAAAACTATTAAAAATCAGAAACCCTGTTCAAACTGTTGGTGATCACCAGGAGATCAATATACCTTTATAGGAGAGAGGAGTGTGAATGAATTCCTGCTTTCAGTGAAGGAGCATGCTTGTTAAGTAAGGAGCTGTGTTCCATTACAGAAGTATGTAATCTGGTAAGATAGAAATGCCTCTGATAGCTATTGGCCATGGCTCTTTCGAGAAGCAAACACATTTGTCCTGAAGGTAGTTCAGTGGGGAAGTTACCAGAGAAGGGTCCAAAAAGGGTCAGGAAGAACTGCAACCCAACTTTGGAAATCTCCTCTTGGAGTTTTCCCATAATAACCACTCTCAAGGCCTTTGGAGTTCTCCTCTGACCTAAACAAGTCAGATTCCTGAAAGGAGCCAGGACAATTTTGTTCTCCACAAGAAGAACAAGGTAAGCACAACATTTTGTGGGGATGATGTAGTTAAATGACAAAACAAGCTTTCCAGGAATACGGAAGTACCTGCTTCCACAGCCAAGTTATGTCAGCAGTTCTTCACTGTGTTATTATATTTAATTTACAGTGCCTGGTACACATTGTTGGCTGTATGCTAGGAGTGACTTACGTTGGTTTGCCTGTCAAGTGGACGAATGCACAATGCTAAACGATTGGGCTGGGGGAAACAGTGCTTGCAAAACAAATATTGGGCATAGAAAGTTTGTGATGGAAGATTTTACCAAGCCCCACTTTGTAGATATTATTCAGATCTCACTCAAGCCTAATTCTGAATCCACCAAATGGTGAAGCACATTTCAGTCTTCTAGCCACAGTTTATTCAGAACAGGTACATACATGAGTCTCCCCAGCTTTGTTGGAATCACAGGTTGACCCCACTTTTCGATGTTCACTTTTTGCACACAATGAAAAAACGAATAAATATTTGTCAGACTCAACTCCTTACTCACTGTTTCCTTCCAAAGTAAGAAGTTACAAGTGCTTTCAGCTTTTTGGATTCGGAATCATCACAAGAATACACCTCTAGAATTCAGGCAACCCATTTTATCAAGTCTCAGTGAATAGTCTACCAAAGCAAACCCTCTTTTCAAACATGCAGCTTTCATAGATAATGTATCATCTTCAAAGATGCTCACATCATTACATGAATGGGTTTTCCCCAGTTCTGTGAAACTGCAACTCAACTCCATCATTGAGAATGTTCCGCATCACCACCACTGCCATCTTAATGGAAGCCAAAATATCTACCTTGATGTGAATAATTCAAAAGGATAGTTCATTAAGCAAACTAAACATTTGCAAAAACAAATAGTTTGAAGGGTGAGTTCTGGAACTACAACCACTAAAACTGACTATAAAAATGAAAACACAAACTCAGTTTGCAAGTGTGAAGTGCATTGTAACACAGTGTGGCTCTCTCTTCTAAACATCCACCTCTTTGCACACAGCAAATTCTTGGGGAAAAAAGCAAAGTTCTGACTGGCTCACTTTATATCAAAGACTATATGTTTATGATTAGGTATCATATATTTGATGAATTATCATCTTCATCTTTGTGATGGAATACTATGAGATGTAGTAGAGGCTGACAAGGTTTCTGCCCAGTAGCTTCAATGAATTCCAGCTACTAAATTAAACATTTATGTGATACCTACAGAACCATCATTCAAAAATGCCAGGTTATAATCATGCAGCAGAAAGAGTCCAGCAAAAAAGCAGAGGCAAACAAGATTTCTGCAAAAATAACATCAAAAGGAAATTGCTTGTATAAAGTACCTGCCCTCCATAATAATGCAGAAGGACAACAACAATATGTCCAAAAAAGGGGGAACCAACCCTCTATGTTCATGGGCCTATGTGATTAGTATCCATCCGTCCATCCATCCATCTGTCTATCTTAGCTGAAGTGTACCTAGCTTTGCTTGGGTCCATACCTAACAATCACTCCATCAGCCTTTTTTAAACCTTGGGAATCTTCCTAGAAGATTGCCCTGTGAAATGTCATCAAGCTTTTTTAACCCTCAAGTTTCTTGGCAGCAATGCCTTAACCCTCTCCTGTTTTCTGGTCATTTTTTCCCCCTGCTTCAGTACCTCGGAGAGCTCCTTTTTAAGCTTCAGGTGTCTTAGTAACACTATCTTAGTTTTCTCATTTTTTCCTGTCTGGGAAACCTTACTATGAGCACCCCAGAGAGCTTTCTGCTACTTTCTAGCTCTTTTGTTTTTGTTTTATCTCAGGAATCTTAACAACCCTACCTTAGCCCTGTCTTGTTTTCCCACTTTTTCTCCTGCCTTAGGAATCTTAGCAGCAGCACCTCAGAGGACACTCTCCTGTTTTTCTAACCCTTTTCAACTTATGGCCCACCCTTTTTTGCTTCTAGGAAATGTGAAAACTAGACTTGAGACTTGCCACAGCAATTTGAATAGCAACAATAAAATTCTGTCAAATTTTAAAGCATCCCAGTGAGTTGTGACAGGCCACCATTGGTTTTGTGTCTAAGAACCTTCCCATAGGAATTCAATTTTTCAGCTTGAAATGGAACAGTGTCACTTGATAAGAAACATAAAACACTCTCAAATTTTGACATCTTTAGTATGAGTTGTAACTGCCTCTTTTTTTTTTTTTTAATTCTGCTTGGAATTTAGACCTGAAATTCAGCACCGCAATTTGAACACCAACAGACCACTTTCATATTTCAAAGCATTTTGTTCATTTTCCTGATGAGTTATCATTGTGGCTGCCATAGACAGATATGGAGATAGAATGTTTTATTACCATAGATCCTGCCTTCTTCACAAAATGAGCCATGTTGGTTCATACCATTAACTGAAAGAGTACAAAGACACAAAAATAGTAATACTCAGGCACAGTTGAATCAACCATGTTATTAAAACATAATCAAATTAAAAGCATTTTAAAGGCACTCAGTAAAAAATATACCACCTTAGTCCCTTATTCAGCAACCATATATAGAGGGGGGGGGTTAGGGAGGGGCCTTTAGAATTCTCAACCAGAGAGCTCTTTGGCCTCGGTAAACTCCAAACCCCAGAATTCCACAGGATGTTGCAAGTGGAATAATAACAGTGTAGGGCAGAAATGGCCCATGTTTACCCCACATGACTGGGATAAATTAGAAAATTAGGGATTGACATCCTCAAAAGAGACTAATTAAAGATTTAAGTGCATATATTTTGTGAATAGACTGAATTGCATTTTATTCACAAGATGGAGTTATATTTTAACAGCATGAGAGAAATGACAGCATGAAAAAAGACAGACATTATTTATTTGATGCTGATAAAACTGGCTTACTGGTGGCTTTTGGCTAGAGACAAGAGAAGCGAATTGTTAACTTTGAAATTGTTGGATTGAATGAAAGATAGAACTTTCCAAGGAACACTCTAAGGATTTTTTACAATGGATGATGGAAGAGCTATGCATGGAACTCCTAAACTTGAAGATGAGTGTGATGGAGGGGCTGAAATATGAGATCTGTAAGATTGAAGAACTGTGGGGAAATGTAAGACAAGAGGGTGACACAGAATTTAGCAATATGGAAGTGAAGGATCATGAACATCATATGGAAAGACTATGGGGGACATGTATGACCAAAAAGCTTTGGTTTATGAAAGGGGGTTTACAATCCAAGAAGGGATTTGTAATTTGTAATCAAATTACTTTGATGGTTGAATGAAACCAAATTGATTTAGCTTGTATGATTGAAAGGGGTAAGAGAAAGATGATACAAAAAAGATGCTGTTTCAGAACAACTGTTCTAAAATACCAAGTGGAAAGGAACTTGAAATAGTGAATCGGAGAAGATAAGGAGAACAAAGTCCATGGATAGGATGGTAACAAGGGAAGAGGGGAGTTAAATTCAAAATGAAATAAAAGATAAAAGACAATGAAAAAGAATTGGTTTAATAAATGCTATAAAAGGATTCTACAATATAAAATCTTATAGAAATATTTGGATTTAGGGATGCCATATAATATGTAACAGATCTACAGTTTTAACTAGTGAAAATACTGTGTAATCAAGTCAACAAGTAGTATTTAGCATTACTGTTATTTATCATGTAATGTCATTTATTGTATAATATGTGTAATATATTATGGCATGTAATAAACAGTAATGTTGAGATACTATGCTAGATATGCTAACTTTGGCAGAAAAAAATTCATTTTCTTTTTTCTTTTTCCACCATGAATTGGAGGAGGAAGAAGAGGATAAATTTCAGATATTATCTTTAAAAGGTTTGTATCAATTAGACTGTTATAATCCATTAAAATGGGAGATGGAACTCAATTCTTTTTGTTTTTCCTTCTTTTTCTTTCTCTACCTTTGCCTCTACTTTTTAGTTTTTAATTCATATTTTTATGTTACTTTTTTTCTTTCATGTACTTGTAGAGTTTTAGTGTCTTTTGAAATTATTAATAAAATATCTTATAAAAAAAGTAATTATTTACTTATTTACTTATGGATATGGTGTGATGCAAGATCCAGCATGCTGTAGTGGTCTGAGCATTCAATTATGACTCTGAAGACCAGGATTCAAATTCCCAATCAGCCATGGAAACCCACTGGGTGACCTTCCGTAAGTCTCAGGCCATTTCTGCACTAGACTGTTATAGCGCTATTATTCCACTTTCAACATCCTATGGAATCCTTGGGTTTGCAGGATTCCATAGGATGTTGAAAGTGGAATAATAGCACTATAACAGTCTAGCACAGAAATGGTCTCACTCTCTCAGCCTGATAGGAAGGCCAAACCACCCCTCACAAACAAATCTCACCAATAAAACCCCATGATAGGGTCATCATAAATTGGAAATTACTTGAGGGCACACAATAATGACAAATGGATGATTCAGTGACAATCCCTGTTCTAAGAGCAGATACTAGAAGATTCTGAAATAGTATGAACTCTTATTTTTAGATTTTTTCTTCTTACAAGCCTAATCCTCTCTTTCAAAGACACAGCAAGTATTCCAGCTCATTATGACAGGGCATCTGCCAAGGGTTCTATTCAACCAGAGGACTCCCCACTGAGGGCCCCATAAGGGTCACTTCCTGTCTGAAAAAGCCTCTCTGGGACTTGACCCAGAGAAGGTCAAAAACATGGCAAAATTGCCCCTTACGCCCTCAAGGGAGCACATTGGGGCCCAAAAAGATGAGGGGTATAGTGGCCTCCAAAGTCCCCAGTGATGGCAATGTGGCCACTAGCCCTCAAAATTTTCCACTTCTGTCCTGTGATCGTCTTCCCTCCTACACTTTGCTGTTGCCACTCATTTGCTCACCATCTTTTGAGCCAGACAGGGTGACCCAGAGAGCAACACTGGCAAACAGGACAAGAAGCAGCAGACACTCCTGCCTACACATTCACCAGATCTCTCCCTAGTCAACAAAGTAGCAACAAGGCTGACCCAAGTCACTTTGCTTCCTGAAATGAAGATGGCACTCCTTTCCAATCCATGAAAATTAACTGGAGTGGAAGTTCCATGGTACTGGGGATGGGAAAGCATCCTCCTTTATAAGCGAAGACAGCAGGATACCTGAAGGAACATGAAACAAAGCATGTAACACAGAGATCTCCCTAACACCTTATTGGCACTACTCAGCATCTGCATCAGACTTCCTAATGGCAGAGCCAGCCAGCCCCAGCCAGTAACAACAGAAGTGAGGAGGATGTGGCAATGAGCTTTTTTACAGTTCTTTATATTCTGTACATCCCCTCATTTCTTACATGTTTACACAGTAGGTCCTGCTAAAAGTGCTTGGGTTTTCTCTTTCTGGACACAACAGTCCGACCTCTCTCAACCGAGCTTTCCATTACAATCAGCTTCATCAGGACTCCCTCTGCCTCACTGTCTAATGAGGTTAGAAAGATGCTGCAGAGCTTGTGATGTTTTCTATTGGATTGGCCACTTTGCTTTAATCAAGGCAGGCAGGAGATGGCAATGTGAAAGACCTCTGGAACATAGCCATACCCCTGGCAAGTGGCAGGGATCCAAAAGGCATAGTTCAATCTGAGTTGCAGGAACAAAGAAGGGGAACAAAATTGATATTTTTAAAAATTTCCTTTCCCTTGCATAAGATGACATTTCACAGGGCAACGTACATAGAAGTGATAATCCCCTCACTACAGCTCAGCTATACATTTTCAAAATGATCCGTGCAGAGAGAGAAAGAGAGAGAGACAGATTGGGCTTTCTCATCTCTAACCATGTTCTGCCCCCAAGGGGCAGCTCTTATAAATACAGTGCTTTCGTTAGTATTTCTTACAATTCTGTTTTTAACATATATGGCTTATTGCAATGAAGTATTTCTGTGCTGCAGGAGTGAGAATTGTTTAGCCCTCCAGCTGTTGTTGCAGCTATGACCTATGCTGGACATGTTCTGATGAGATTTTAAGTTCAATTCCCACATCTGCGGCACTGAGATAAAACACTTGCAAAATCATTGCATGGAATTAAAAGTTAAGATTCATAGGAGGGGCCATTTGCCTCCCAGAGACAGCATGGGAAGAAGAACCCTCTGTTGTGGGTTGTTATTCTGTTTGTAGTTTGAGGCACTAGCCTCAATTGATTATCCAGCTCAAATGAACAGTTGCTCTTTCCCAAGTTATTGTTTTGTTGTTGCCATGTGCCTTTAAGTTAAGTCTAACATCTAGCAGTGCTATCATAGGGTTATCCAGGAAAGATCATTCAAAGTAAATTTTCTATTACATTCCTCTGAGGTCAAGAGAGTATGGTTTTCCAAAGGTCACCCAGTGAAGATTTCCATGGCTAAGCAAGCATTCGTAACCTGGTCTCCAGAATCCTAAGAGTCAAGCCACTACTCCATGCTAGCTCTTCATCTACTCTTAGAAGGACCAGAAAACACCAGAAAAGCCCTGTAACAACATAGGCAGTGAGTAGACGGCATTCAAGAAATTCAGGAGTGTTAGTCTACCATCTAAGGCAAGGGAGTAGCTAGAGGATCCAAGATCCAAACTCAAAAACAATTGGGTGCAACCCCTCAGATGTCCAGACATTTGTCTTCTTGTTGGTGTGTGTGTGATATGCAAATCAGAAGTGATAGTCTGGCCACTTCTAATCCAAATTTTTCATTGTTTGCAGCCTGTGGGGGACAGTGCTACAGGGCAAAATAGCATTCTAAGAGAAGATTATATCTCCTGGATGCCTCTGGAAGTATGAGGATTCTTTGGCTAGTTTTCTCTGGTGATAAATTTTTTACCTCTGATCTAAAGGTCCATCTGCTCTCTGAACATTAAAATCTTCATCTGAGATTCTTCTGTACCTTCAGGGGTCAGAAACTGGTGATCAGAGATAAAGGCCATTTCTGCACAAGACTGTTATAGTGCCATGATTCAACTTTCAACATCCTATGGAATCCTGGGGTTTGCAATTTAGACTGAAAACCCCAGGATTCCATAGGATGTTGAAACTGGAATCATAGCACTATAATAGTCTCATGCAGAAATGGCCAGAGTCTTCCCAGCTGTGGCCCCATATCTGCAGAAAATCTCCCCATGAAGACTCATCTGCTTTCCCTGCAGCTGGAAAATATCTTTGTATTTACCTAGACATTTTCAAATATATGGCTCAAATCTGTTTCATTCCTGCTAATCCATTTCTGTTATCCAGCTGTTTTAAATTGGAGTTTGATATATTTTACTGTACTCTGCTTTAGATTTTTTATTATTATTATTATTGTGATTATTTAACATGTTTATTGTAAGTGCTGGCCTATGAAACTGAAGGGTGAGATGTGACTTTTAAACAAAAATACATGTTCTATTGGCTCACATTTTTGAACTACTGCTTCCACTTGCAACTGGAGAATTACATGTTTGAATTACAAGCCATACCTAAATTTTGTGCACACGCTTAACTCTCCTGTACCGTTCACATTTTATTGCCGAATCCACACAACAAAATCTAGACCTTCCTGTGACTGGAAGAGTTGTAAACAACATCCCTATGTTTCATGAACATGCCATGAAAGGTTCTTTCTTTTTTCAGACAAAACATGGCTGGGATAAACAATATCCCAGGAAAACTATCACTTTTGGTCATTGAGTACATTTTTTTCACCAGCCAATGTAACATACTGTGATTTTCTTTTCAGTAGCATAGGGATGGGGGGTAAGGGGGGCAGTGCACATTTTGGGGGGGGCACAGCCTCTCCTTTCCTGCCCCCATATGCCATTGCCCCTCCTCTGCACGCCATAACTCCACCCCCACATCTCCACCCATGTCCCTACCCTGTTCACGCCAAGCTACACCACTGTTTCTTTTTAAATCCTGTGTCATTTTTCAGTGCTAAACAGGGAAAGTAGCACAGTCTAATTGTCTGCAGATTGGGGCACTGGAATTCTCAATGAGTTCAAGAAGAATGAGGTATATATTAAACCCTACCGATAATCCTAAACCTAACCACAGTGTGAGTCCCATTCTTAGCCACCCGTATCCTGGAATTCCAAAGGAGTCAGGGGAAAAAACCCACAGCATATTTAGTGCAAGTTTTTTTCCCAGTTTGTTGAAGATTAAGCACCATGTGCTTAATACATTAAAGTATATGAACACATGATCCCACCTCTGCATTTTGAAGTGGTACAGTCCAGCAAGAACTATGCCCTGGCATTATGCTGGCTACACCACTTGGCTCTACATCCATCATTGGCCTGCCCCAATTTATAAAGGGCAAAACGTATTTTAGTGAATTCTCTCCTCCCTCCCTCTTCCTCGTCCTCCTCCTCCTCCTCCTTCTGTCTGGTTCTGCAGATTGTTCATACCAAGACTTTATGCAATCAACGTGTTTTCTATCTATCTTCATGAAATCCAGAGTTAACACAGCAAGAATATGAAATGAGTTAAACACAAGAGTAACTTTTATAGGCTTCCAGAGAGCGAATGTCATGGCATAACTCACTTTGTGTTTTGCCTCTGAGAAGAACAGGGTCAGGAACAAATCAGGAACAAATCATATGGAAA
Source organism: Ctenosaura bakeri (assembly GCA_948474755.1). Taxonomy (NCBI): domain Eukaryota; kingdom Metazoa; phylum Chordata; class Lepidosauria; order Squamata; family Iguanidae; genus Ctenosaura; species Ctenosaura bakeri. The sequence continues at coordinate 67,430 of CAOLHI010002098.1, read as the reverse complement.
TGCGCACAGGGTTTTATATACTCATAAATCTTCAGCTGCAGTTGAGAGTGGGTCAGAATTTGTAACCACCATAATTTATGGCAGGAACAGATTAATTTTAAATATACCTTTTTTAGAAAAGAAATGAGCAAGCAAACACATTCACAAACACAAGGCATTTATGTCAGCAATTCCCATCATCCCTAGTAAGCATGGCTACTGGGAATGGTGGGGAATTTGGTCCAGCTGGTGAGCATCAGATAGATAAAGTATAGATAGATAAAGCAGCAGTAACTCTGTTCATAGCAAAGCAGTGCTATAGTCACTACATACCAGCAGGTATAGTCACAGTCCATTTCCACACTACACTGTTATAGTGCTATAATTCCACTTTCAACATCCTATGGAATCCTGGGGTTTGCAGTTTACGGAAGGGCCCTCAGCCAGAGAGCTCTTTGACCTCAGTAAACTACAAACCCCAGAATTCCACAGGATGTCGAAAGTGGAATAATAGCACTATAACAGTGTAGTGCGGAAATGACCACAGCCCCACAGGAGATACAACTTCCAACACTACCACAAACAACCATGGCAATCCATACATCCACAGTGTCAAATCATTGGCCATCAGATCAGGTTATAAGACGTGGACATTTTTCTTCCCAATGTTGACCCCTTTGTACCACTAACATTTTCAATCATCTGTGTTTTTTTCTCCACCCCCCCCCACTTAATTGTAATTCCAAGGAAAATCAATTTGGCAAGCGATACAAGGTGAAAGTCCCATGAAGCACTTCCAAAAAGGTGTCATTCTGTGATTTAAAATTATTTGTTCAAATTAAATGATCAAACTCCGATGAGTCATGGTCAGAGTGCACAATTTAAGCAAGTCACAAAGAAAATTTAAGTGATGAATTAGTTGAGATGCATAAGAGAAAAACAACTTGAGCAGAACACACTGAAATCAAGTAAATTCTAGAGCAGAGGATGGGAAGAAAACAATTGTTTTCTGCCCACATGTCACAAGAACATGGAATGCTTCAGACTGTATGGCAAGCTCTTCCTGATGAGAGCATAGCAGCCGACTGTCGCAAGCAGAGAACTTCTTCAAAAATAATCAAAAGACAAGTTCATTCCAAGTTATGAATGTTCCATTGCAGAAGTTTGACTATAGGCCAAAACTACCTTTATTATTTGTATTTCACGTGGAGAGAGAGAATGAGAAAGAGAGAAATGCCTTCCCCCACCACAAGGTCATTCAATATCGAGGCCATTAAATTAAGATTTCCTCTAAAATGAGGCCTCATTATCAGGGCTAATTAAAGGATGACAAAAAAAAAATCTCCACAGCAAGTCCCTTTTGCCTGCTAAGCCTTCTGCAAGACTAGGGCATTCCTTGGGAAAGCATTTGATTAAAGTTATTAAAAGTCCTTTTAATCTCTGTATGAAGAGTCTCTTACCTAGCCACATTTCAGCTATAGAAAACAAGCAAAGGTAGGTATGCTGGTGTTTTTCCAGGTCCTTGTAATAACCACAGGCCTCTCAGTGACAAATGAGATGAGATGCCACCTGCACAATTAGCAACTGTGCGATTTTTTAAAAAATAAACAGGCATGAAGAGGGCAGGTACACCTTGACTTTATATTTTTCCATCCGATTTTCTATAGTCCTGGTCCAATCACACACATCCATACCACCTGCTATTTGCGTTTATAAAAAAGTTACCATGCATATCAAAGGAAGGTGTTTTTCTTTTCTCAGCAAATGGCAGGTGGAGGTGGGGGCAATTTCAGTCAAGACTGCTGTGGAAGACTAAGGCCATTTCCGCACTAGACTGTTATAGCGCTATGATTCCACTTTCAACATCCTATGGAATCCTGGATGCGCCCCCTCCCGAAACTGCAAACCCCAGGATGTTGAAAGTGGAATCATAGTGCTATAACAGTCTAGTGCGGAAATGGCCTCAGGGTTAAGGTCCACCTCGGCCCTCCCTCAGAGTCTCAAATGGGACAGGCTTTTGGTTTACTTTTTAAAAGCATTTCATACCATCAATGATGGAAAGCTAAAGTTCAAAATGAGCACGTCACATCTAGCGAAGGAGGAATAAACAAGAAGAGGTTTTTCAAAGATGTTTGAAACAAGAGAATGACCAAGAAAACGGTGGGGCCGCTGTTCAACAAGGATGGTCAGATGCAGTGATGTATTTAAGTCTTTTACTCCAAGTCTCAAGTCAAGTCCCAAGTCTCTGTCTTCAAATAGATGCTTTCAAGTCCAGTCTGAAGTCAAGTCTCAAGTCTGGGAGCCAACTTTATACCCCAACCTGTATTCCAGAATTCCTGGACAGAGTCCAATAAAGTAAATTTTAACCATATAAGTAGAGTTGACTCTCCACATTTGTGATTTTGCCTTCTGTAGCTTCAGAATAGGATCCTTCTTACTCCCTTCCCAAAGCTTGAGGTTTTTGTAACAATGGGCACACAACGGTCCGCAGCTTTGGAAGTGGGGAATAGGTTCCTTCTTACTCCCCATTGCTGAGGATTCAAAAGCTTTAGAAGGAAGGATCTTTCCTTCTCAAGCCTGTTGCCTAACACATTTGCTGTTCCCCTCTGAGAAATGCCTTTTGAACTCTGGGGGCAAGTCTTGCCTTCTGTTATTAGAAAAAGCTTTAGAAGGCTTCTCTGATATACAGGAGGGCACAGGCTGCTGAGCAGACCTCAAGCCCAGCAGTGTGATGCTTCAGCAAAGAAAGTGAATGCTATTTTATCCTGCATTAACCAAAGCATACTTTCCAAGCTAAGGGAAATAATAGCCCCACTATATTCTGTGCTGGTCAAGCCTCATCTGGAGTACTGCAATTCAATTCAGGGTGCTTCATTTTATAACAGATATAGACAAGTTGGAGCAGGTTCAGAGAAGGGCAACAAGGATGATATGGAGGACATATGTATGGAGGACAAAACATATGAGGAAAGGTTGAAGGAGCTGGGCATGTTCATCTTGGTGAAGAGAAGACTAAGAGGTGACATGATTGCACTCTTTAAATATCTCAAGGACTGTCACAGAGAGGAGAATAAAGGGTTTGTTCTCTGCTGCTACAAAGGGAAGGACCAGATCTAATTGTTTTAAGCTACAGGGTGGTAGATTTCAACTGAACATTACATCTTTACAATAATATGTCGGCTGCATGCCTATAGCAAGCCTTATATCTGGGGTACTTGTTTAAACAAACAAGGACCTCCAAAAAACCTCTGGCAATAAAACTACAACCTAGAGAAAAACAGCCACTTCAAACTGCAATAAAGAAAAAGTACAAAAGGTTTATTGCAGATAACAAGTTAAGGTATTTAGCAAAACATGATAAAGTCAAACAGTAAAAACAGCAGAGCAATATACAAACCAACACAGCAAGGAGACACAAGGAAAGAGAGAGAAAGAGCAGTGTTTCCAAACTGCTTATATACACTCTACGCAGTTGTACATTATTACTCTACAAGTGCCTGAGTCAAACACATAAAATTAACATACAGCTGCGTAGCCTCATCTCACTCTACACCTTAATCTTAAAGGGCAAGATCAGAAGAAGCAGCGCAGCATCAAGTAACACTAACCAATTACATATCTTGACACTCCCCTACTTGATGAGTAGCTGCTTCCTCTTTTACCACTACAGGACCCATCAGTCCTATTCTATTGAGCATTTGGTTGTGTATTACAACTGAGAGAGGTTTGGTAAACAAATCTGCTATGTTTTCCTCAGAAGTTACATAGGACAATATTATCTTTTCACTCTGTACACACTCTCTGACGTTTTTAAATTGAATATGTACATGTTTTGTTCGTGCTTTTATTTGATCTGTTGTTGCCATATATATACACGCCTGTGAATCACAGAAAGTCTGAACTGGTTCTCTCACTGGTACATTCATATCTCTGAGTAACTGAACAAACCATACGATTTCCTTACAGAGAGCAGAAAGACTTGCAAATTCTGCTTCTGCTGTGGAGACAGCAACAAAACCTTGCTTTCTTGTCCTCCAATCTACTGTAACCCCACTGAACCTACCTGTATATCCTGATGTGCTTTTGCGATCTGTTATATCTTCAGCAAAATCACTATCAGCATAACAAGTCAGTTCAGATGTATGATCCGGTGTTATCCAAAGACAATGGTCTACAGTACCCTTTAGGTATCTCAGTACTCGTTTGATACCTTGCCAGTGATAGAGTGTGGGTGTTGCACCTACTCTACCCAGAATGTTAACGCTTAATGTTATATCAGGCCGGGAAGTTTCTGTCAGGTACAACAAACTTCCAAGTACAGATTGGTACCTTTGCTTATCTGGGAATGGTTCACCTTCTACATTTTTTGTAAATCCGGTCACCATTGGCGATTTTACAGCCTTACAATCCTTCATGTTACATCTTTGTAATAAATCCAGAATTTTTTGTTTCTGACACAACAAAAAACCTTGTTCAATTCTCTGGATTTCTACACCAAGATAATTTTGTACAGGACCCAAATTTTTTACTTGGAAATTTTTACTTAATTCACATTCAAAAGCCTGTATCTGTTGGTGTGTGCTACAGATGTAACACAAATCATCTACATATGCTAGAAGGATTTCTAAACTCTCCCCTTTTCCCCGGACATATGTGCAAGGATCAGCAATACTTTGCTTGAAACCGTACTTCTGCAGTATGTTATCTAGGCAAATATTCCAACATCGAGCTGCCTGCCGCAGTCCGTACAGTGCGCGTTTCAAGCGCCATACATACTGTTCCTTTCCCTTCACCACAAAACCATCAGGCTGTGTCATGAAGATGTTCTCCTGCAACTCTGCATTCAAGTAAGCTGTAGCTATATCAAAATGAGTAACTAGAGCTTTCTTTTGCGCAGCAATTGCCAGAGCTATCCTCACAGATTGCATTCTTACTGTAGGGCTGAAGGTCTCATCATATGACAACTCATCCTGTTTAAATCCACGTGCCACAAGGTGAGCCTTATGTCTAACCTGTCCATCATTAGTTGTCTTAACCTTGTACACCCACCTGCAATCTATGGGTGTCACACCTTTGGGCAATTCACAGAGGGAATATACATTATGCTGGGCAATAGAGTCCATTTCCTCCTGCATCGCCTTCCACCAGGGCTGTGCATTCTGGCGAGACATTTGCATTAACTCAGCGAAGCTGTTAGGCTCGCATGTTGCCAGACAAGCACGCACTGACAAAGATGTGTCAGGAGTAAACCTTTTTGGGGGAACCCCTTTATTTTTCCTTTCAGATCTTCTTGGACTAAAACTTTCAGGCATGGACCCATTATTCTCCTCAACACTACGTCTCTTTCTTGTATATTTCCGTTCATCCTCCCCTGTTTGCACTTCTACAACTTCTCTTACAGCCCTCCCCTCTGAAAAATCTTCCTCCTCAGTTTTGACACACGAGGAGTCAGTGGCAGAGGCTGAAGGCTGTTCTGACTGAGAAAAAACCAAGTCAGAAGCAGAAGGATGAAACTCAGAAGCTGCCTGCACGCGTGCCCAATTTGCGTGCTCCTCAAACGTGGCATTCCTTGATATCACACAACTGGTGCCACCTTTGAAGAACCGATACCCTTTGCAAAAGTCTTCATACCCCACGAACCTCAAACGTTGAGCTATTGGCTCTCCTTTCTTACGTTGATTCTTTGGGATATAAACCCATGCAAAACTCCCAAAAACTTTCAAATGGGCTAAATAGGGATGTTTTCCGTACAGGCACTCATAAGGAGTGGCTTGCACCACTGAACTCCACAGCCTGTTATGGAGATAGCATGCAGTTAATACTGCTTCTCCCCAAAAACTCAGGGGAAGGTCTGCATCTGCAAGCAGACTACGCATTAGTGTCTGAATGACCCCAGCAGTACGCTCAGCAATTCCATTCTGGAAAGGAGCATAGGCAGCAGTAGTTCTATGCACAATCCCTTTCCTCTGAAGCCATTGCTGCACATTACCAGAAAGGAATTCACTGCCTCGATCTGATTGCAGCCTCTTTACAGAATACCCAAACTGTCGCTCAACAAGAGCAGACCAATCTTTAAGAATTTGAAAAACCTCAGACTACCTTTCCAGTAAATAGCAGAATGTATATCTACTAAAATCATCTACTAAAAGTAGGAAGAACCGAGCACCTCCCAGAGACTTTTTACTCATTGGACCTACTACATCACAATGTACCAACTGAAAGGGAGCAGTAGGTACACGTGAACTACTTCTGGGAGCCGGCAGTTGTTTAGATTTGGTCTGTTTACAAATGGCACAATCCAAGAAAACATTGCATGGTTTCAAAAAACAACCTTTACAACAACCAGCTACTTTCTTTAGAACAGAAAAACTTGCATGCCCCAAGCGACGATGTAACAGGTGTATACATTCATTATGTGTGGGAACATTACTAAACACATTACAAACTTTATGGTGTGGCAAGAGCTTATACAGCTTTTCACTTCGAGTAGCCACAGCACACACATTCCCATTCTTAAGCACTTTCCCTTGCCTCCCAGAAAACATAACCTCAAAACCAAATTCTGTTAACTCACCCACTGAGAGGAGACAAAAATCAAGGGAAGGTACAAACAGGACATTCTCCAGGCACATATCTAATGCAGAAACATATACATTACCCACACCACACACTTTAGCCGTAGTGCCATCTGCCAAAATAACAGTGGAAACATTGGTAGGGGCTAAAGAGTCAAACAAACTTTCAGTGTTGGCCAAATGCTGGGAACACCCGCTGTCAAGAAGCCAAACGGAGGTGTCTATCTTCTTAGAGTTGTTAGAAATGGTGCAGTCTGTAGCTACAGCAGCCCAAGATGGATTCCTGCGACCTCTGACACCTCTCCCACGACCTCCAGTACCTCTGGCTTCTTGAGCCCTTTGTCTCAACAATGGACAGTCACGTCTAAAGTGAGACACTGAACCACAACGAAAACATCTCCAGACGGCATGGGCTCTCACCAACTCCTCCTGCCTGTTCTCAGAAGCAACATGTGAAGCTCCTCTCTCGGAGTTTGTTTCTGCAACTGCCTGCATGGACGTCCTGGCTCTCTTCTCTTCCTCCTCCAGCAGCCTGGCTGTTACAAGTGACACTGTCAAGTCCCGTTCTGGAATTGACTGGAGAGATGACACCAACAATTCCCAACTGGAATCCAAAGAATTTAAAATACAAAACACCTTGTCTCCTTCATCTAGGACCTTGCCTCTTTCACGAAGAGCCGCAAACAGTCTGGACATTTCTGCAAGGTGTTGTTGTACTGTATTGCCAGGCATTAATTTCATATTATAAAGCCGGAAACAAAGAGAAAACTTAGCTGCTGCTGTTTGAGAAACATAAACATTTTTCAAGGCCACCCAACATTCATGAGGGGACTGCAGGTCTCTGATATGCATAAGCTGGTCATCCTCCACCGAGAGAAACAGGAGAGACATGGCCCGTCTGACAATCCTGGCTGCCACAGCTTCATATGGCGGGAGATCCAGAGGGTCTGTAAAGGCACCCCAAACACCTTCTCCCTGAAGAAAATACTGCATCTTAACAGCCCAGGTCAGGTAATTCGAGCCATTCAGCCTCATGAGAGGCAGGCTACCTGATACAGAGTGAGCCATAATAACAAGAGAAAAAACACACCAGCCAGCAGGACCTCAAAAATCAAAAAACACGCCTCACAAAAACAGTGGCTTCTCCTGATATCTAGGCAGCCCAGCGGGAGCGTTCTGGGCCCATAACCTGTCGGCTGCATGCCTATAGCGAGTCTTATATCTGGGGTACTTGTTTAAACAAACAAGGACCTCCAAAAAACCTCTGGCAATAAAACTACAGCCCAGAGAAAAACAGCCACTTCAAACTGCAATAAAGAAAAAGTACAAAAGGTTTATTGCAGATAACAAGTTAAGGCATTTAGCAAAACATGATAAAGTCAAACAGTAAAAACAGCAGAGCAATATACAAACCAACACAGCAAGGAGACACAAGGAAAGAGAGAGAAAGAGCAGTGTTTCCAAACTGCTTATATACACTCTACGCAGCTGTACATTATTACTCTACAAGTGCCTGAGTCAAACACATAAAATTAACATACAGCTGCGTAGCCTCATCTCACTCTACACCTTAATCTTAAAGGGCAAGATCAGAAGAAGCAGCGCAGCATCAAGTAACACTAACCAATTACATATCTTGACATAATAGCAGTTCAGCAGTGGAACCAATTGCCTGGAGAGGTGGTGAGGCTTCTTTCTCTTGATATCTTCAAAGAGAGGCTGAATAGCCACCTGCTGTGGATGCATTAACTGAAGATCCTGCACTGAGCAGTGAGTTGGACTTGATGGTCCATGAGACCCCTTCTAGCTCTATAATTCTATAATTTATGCATGGCCTCGGTCTAATATTTGTAGGTTCAACTTTCATAGATGTGATTATTTTTAAGTTTCTCCAACCCCATACCTCCCCCCAAGGACTCTTAGTGGCTCTGATCAGACCACAAAGCCCTTTTTTAAAAAAAAAAACCCTCTGGACCTCCTCCTCCTCCACCAACCACTATCTGGCCGGTTAAGGATGGCTCACAGCCCAATTTCTCAGCACCACAAACCCACTCCTGATGCCCCACACATACTCAGGGAAGAAGATGGGGCAAGAAAAAGGAAGTATAGGACCACCATGCTGTCCAAATCCTTTCCCTCTCCTTTCTCTGACCTGATTTGCATCCTGGGTGTCTGTTCTCCCCACCATGCTTCAGCCCCCTTCCTATAGACACACACACACACACATTTTAATAGTTGCAATTTTTCCACTTTTGCACCTGCACCCCAACCCTAGTGAATGTGGAGAGCTGACTATAACTCCAATTTTTTAAAAAGGGGGGACATACAAAAACTGGGAAAACACCTCATGTGGCGGGAGATATGGTCATTCAGGAAGTTCCAAAAGGCCAGATTCAACCCCAGGAATTAAGCTTCTACATCTCTGGGTCAAAGCAAGGATGACAATTTTTTAGCCTTCTGGAAATTGCTGGTCTGTTGTTGAAGTACAATGGGAATTGCAGTCCAACAACATGAAAAAAGCCACATATTCTCCACCCCATCTTATAATCTAATGGACCATGTCTTAGCTAGCATGCCAACTTTAAGCCATACTTCCCTACTTTCTATCTTGGGCCATTTCCACACTAGTCTGTTATAGTGCTATTATTCCACTTTCAACATCCTATGGAATCCTGGGGTTTGCAGTTTTGGGAGGGGCCAGTCTAGTGCGGAAATGGCTTAAGTTTTGGATGTTCTCCATCAGCCTGTTACCCAGTGGCTTTCAGACCTATACAGACAAAGATGAAATTAAGTAAAGGAAACAGCCAGAGCAGGAGGGATTGCTATGATCCACCTTCTCTTTCTATACCAATAACAGAAAAGTAACAAAAACACCCTGACCACTTCGATCTATATGGGGAACTCTGTTGTTCTTTTATTGTGCCAAGACCTTCAATTACAGTTACTTTACACTCCAAGAACAAGGCAAAAGACTCTCTGAAGTTCTAATTTTCACATGATAGCCTTACATTTTAAGTTATAGCAATATAACCATGCTGTAGCAATCCCTGCATTTTCTGCTCTTACCCCAAATGAGATGCTTGAGAGAACAATTGCCTTGCAATTCAAAGAGAAATGTAATGTTGCAAATAACCATCTCAAATTTTGTTTTACATATTCCGGATGGAGAAGATGCTAGGAGAAATGTGTGCTGTTTGAGAAGACATCATGCTCTGCAATTCCAGCAATGTCATCTTCTTCAGCTTCAGACTACTTAAGATGGGCTTTTTATTATAACAGATTTGCAAGAGACAAGTTAAGATGCAGTGGGCCATTACTAAGAACAGAATGGAGGCCTTTAAACTCATGATCTTGTCATGAAAACACATTTCAGCTTCAAATTAATGACTTTTAATATCTGCAACATTTGCGGATGCCACAACTGGAGGTCACTTGAAAATCAGCCTTAATGGTGTGGTTGTTGTAAAGCTGAAATGGCCTTATTTTTCAACCAAATTCTCCTAGCTTAATAGTATTTGTAAAACTGAATGTATATTCCCTGAGCCTGACAGTTTTCTAAACAGTGAATGTTGTCAGGAAATAAGGACTTTAGATAAGAAAAACAACATCAAACACTTTAAAAGTCCATTAATTTCACCAGTAAAATTAAGCAGGTGTTAAGCTGCAGGCCTATGGCCTATTGGACAACATCTCAGGAACCATAATGTAGCTTAAGGGTATCTCTACACTGCACAGCTACAGCAATTTGCTCCCACTTTAGCTGTCATGGCTCCATCCTATCAATGTCAGAGTCCAACCCCCTGCCTGTGCCTCACTGCCAGCAAGGGAGAGGAGGCGAGAATACTTGCTGCGAGGAGGCAGAGGAGGCAGTGAAGAATGTCTGATACAACAACTATTAAGGAAACTGCAGAGTTGAGCCAGGTCAAAATCCAATCCAACAGTCTAGAAAGCAGAGGTCCGTCCAGAGGGGTCAAGGGAGCCAGAACACAAAGGTCATGAGGCTTGCAAGTAATTTGCTACAAGCAAAGGGCAAGCCACACTGACAGACCTAAATAGCCACAAAGACAGGTGTTACTTGTCACTGCTTCTTTAATCTAGCCAACGCAGCTTCCCTCTGAGCTGCCCGTTTCAGCCTCCTTTGTGACTGGGGGCTAAGGGGCTCAGGTGACTGTGATTCTTCCAAATCACTGCTGGTCCTTTCTCCCTCAGAGCTGGTTGGGGCAACTCTGCCTCCGCTTGTCCTTCAACTGCTGGGAATGTTTGCAAGTTGGTTTGGTCAATCACTGGCTCTGTTCCTGCCACAATCAACCTCAGAGCCATTATCTATCACTATCGGTCTTGGGATCTGTAGTTTGGTGAAATATTTAGAATTATTTTCTAGAGAGTTCTAATCTTCTCCCCTGAACTTTTATGTATGGAAGGCAAATGCAATGGCAGCTGAATCTTACTTCAGCATTGGTGATGGCACTACAACATGCACAACTGAGGGCAGCAGGCCAGTGAAAGGAATCCAGGGCCCTTTTCGCACGTTACCCGTTTGCGTGGCTGGGGGGGGGCATCTCACGCGAAAAGCCTCATCCAGAACACTGCCGCTTCCCCGCTCCTTCGTACCACAGGTCGCTTCCTGGTAGCGCGACCGTCACGCTAGCGCCCCGCCCCTTTCTTCCGCAGCGCAGTCTGGGAGCTGTAGGCTGTGCTGGGAGGAGGAAGCGTGACCAGGTCAGCTTGTTCGGTGCACCGCAAGCAGGTAAGTGTGCAAGGGCCCCGCGAGCATTGCGCGACCGCGCGGTATTTTTGGCTTAGAGCCGAAAATAAGAAAATGCGCACGTGTCCCGTTTTAGGTTCCTGAGCGTGAGTGGGAGTGCGTCTTATGGACCGACACTCCCATCAAGGGGCCCTCGTGCAAAAAAAAACTGTGTGCGAAAAGGGCCCAGGACAGGCCATGTGTTGGGGCAGACACCACCTATGTGTCTTAACATGGGTGAATAACCAAGAACTTTAGGAGGAATGACGAAAGGGATGCTAGTGCTCCAAATGTCACCTGAGACCTGAAACAGCCATGCCCCCATGATACAGCCAGACCTGAATGCAGTCTCAGAAGCCACACTCATTTTGCCCTACTATCCAGTGGATCAGGCAATGGCAGGAACAGCACAGAAATCAAGATCTTGCCTACAGCAGGATTAGGATTTGGAAAAGTTCCTTTTTTGGACTGCCACTCCCAGAATTCTACATTCAGCATAGCTGCTGCAACGCTGGCTATGAAATTCTAGGAGTTGGAGTCCTGAAAGGGAAGTTCGCAGTTTTTATCAGGTCTAATACACCAGGGTTCTCCTGTCCTTACAGCAATTGTGTCAATTCCAACAAATCCACTTATTTGAATGGATTACAAGGGGGATAAGAGCCTGGCATTTGCTAACATAGTTTTGACTCACCAAACTGCAAATCCTTATTTGCAAAAAATAAAATCTCAGCAGCTTTTGCACTTAACTGGAAAAGATGCTTCATAACTAAGCAATTGGGACATATAAAGTGAACTTGTCACAGCTGTCAGAGATGCCTAGAAGTACAGTTAACACAAAACAAAATACAGCTCAGAATGAAAACACACAGCTTCTCACTCTAAATGCATCAAGTCTCAAAAACTCTCCATAAATCTTCATGCAATAAGAAATGTTATGTCACAGGAAACTTAAATTTCATCTGCTATGTAAGAAAAGTCAGACAACTAGTTGCATTTTTCCAGAGTATTTCTTGATCCTGGTTGGTTGTGTGAGTGGGTGGTTTGTGGAGATAAAATTACAGCATGGTCCACATCAATGATTTGGAGAATCTATACTTTGTGCAACTGTAGTGAACAAGAATGTGAAGGACTGATAAAACATGAAATCCACAGATTCTGTTTAAAGTCAGTATGGTAAGACAGTAGGCTCCTGGAGATCCAACAAAGTAATTTTCATATATACTTAGTTTACAAAAAGTGGTAACGGGGTATGATAATGATTGAGACAATTCCTAGGAGAAAAAACTTGAACTACCAACTTCAAAATAGCTTTCAGAGATGCAGTGAGTGTGCTTCCATTGTTATGCTGTATTCTTTTTTACATCTGAATGTTCCCAGAGGACGGTGCTGGGGAACTGCTGTTCTGCCTTTTGACCATTAGCCTGTGGGTGTCCACAGGGGTCAATACTGTCTACTATGCTTTTCAATATCTACATGAAGCTACTGACAGAAGTCATCCAGAACTTTGGAACTGGGTATCATCAGTACCCATCTCTCACCCCATCACACCACACTGTTATAGCACTATTATTCCACATTAACTGCCCCACCTTCACCCTGTGGAATTCTGGGGTTTGTTGTTTGCTGAGACACTGGAGCTCTTTAGCTGAGAATTCTAAATGCCTCTCTCTACACTGCAAATCCCTTGATTCCATGTGATATTATTATGGCAGTTAAAGTAAAATAATAGCACTATAACAGTGTAGCATGATAAGGCCCTCTGTTTCTCCTTTACAACTGATGCCAAGGAGGCTTTGGTAATACTAACCATTGTTTGGAAAGGCTGGATCTGAGTGAACAGACTGAAGTTTAGTCCAAACAAGAGTAAGTGCTGTTGGTCAGTAGAAAAACCAACCTGGGATTGGGATCACAGGCTGTTCTGGATGGCATTGCTCTCCCTCTGGAAAATCAAGTTTGTAGCTTGGACCCAGCACTGCTCCTGGAAGACCAGGTTGCTGTGCTGGCCAGGAGTTCCTTTGTCCAGCTTCAGCTGGTGCACCAGTTTCTGTGCCCTTTCTTAGGGAAGACAGATCTGGCTGCAGTGGTTCATGACACTAATATAATGTGTTCTATGTCAAGCTGCCCTTGAAAAATGTTCAGAAGCTGCAGCTAGTGCAAAATGCAGCAGCCAGACTGGCATCAGGTATGCATTTTAGAGACCATGTAGCAGAGTCCTGCAAGAACTACAGTGGCTCCCATTTTGTTTCTGAGCTCAGTTCAAGGTGCTGGTGTTGCCATACAAAGCCCTAAACGAACTGGGGCCAAGGTATCTGAAAGTCTGCCTCCTCCCATATGAGCCTGCCAAAAATCTGAGATCTTCAGAGGAAACCCGGTTGCATGTCCCAATACTTCTTGAAGTTAGGTTAATGGGTACATCTAACAGGCCTTTCTCTGTAGCAGCACCTTGAGTATGGTGTTACTGCAGTAGATAACCCTATCCCGGGGTCTACAATTTAATATTAAAAATTATCTCCACGTGCTTGAGAGGTCCCCTGAACAAGCACGTAGGCAAGCACGGTCGAACAGCTGAAAATAGGAAAAACCCGGTCAGGCCAGTAAATCCATAGTCACGTAGCCCCAGGAGACCTCCAGACATGTAAACATAAAATACAAAAAGGGTCCTCAGCCCTGAGGAACCGACTTGAAGGGATTAACACATCTGACAAACTGCCCATCAAGCAAGGTCGATTTGCACACAGCTGAGGCTTTAACAACCCCGGCAAATCTAATCATGCAAAGGACGTTAACATTTTGGAGCTTTGTTCTAGCTTCTACACCTATTGTTCTCCCCGGGAAAGGATTAGCCCTCCAGGTACCTTTTCCCCCATAAATAGACCCAGTTTTTGAGCAGCTCTTTGGATCACTCCAGATCACTCCCGGCTTCCCAGCAGACCGTCAGTCCGTCCATTGAGCTATCCCCTCAGGCCTCCACGTGCTGAGTCTCATCTCTCTCCACTGCTGTCTAGAATCTCCGGACTTCAGAACCAGGTACAGTATTCCCCAGCTGTAACCCTCCAAAGCCCCCTATCCAATTTCCTCTCTTTTTATTCTTCGCTAGGTCTTGTGTGAGTAAGTGCGGAAGTGCGTGCGTGCAAAAGCCTTTATTTTTAATAAAACCATTTATTAGACAATTTCGCTTGGTTTTTGGCTCGGCCAGACCTCATAAAAACTGAGTAAAAAGACCCCGCTAGGTTGCCCTGCCTCTCGCATTGCTATTGCTTGTACTCTGGCTATTTTCCATTCCCCACCACGTGGAGCATAGGGTAACAATGAAACTCCCTGAGGATATTAAGCTGGCCTCATCTCTTATAAGCTTCCAGACAGCAGCCAAAACAGTGCCATTCTCTATGGCACTCAGTGTTAAAACTGCTGTTTTAACTGTTTAAAAAGTGGGTTCTAGGATTGATTTGACACTGCTCTTAGGAGTTTTTAAAGAATATGTTAATATGTGTTTTAAATGTTTCCTTTTATCTTTGTATTGTTTTAATTGGTGTTTATTTGTTCATTGCCTTTGGAGCCCTTGTGGGATTGGAAGAGGTACAGAAATAAAATAAAATAAACAAAAATAAAGTATTTTGATTGCTGACTAACACTGGACAGATAATTTATGATGGAGAACCTTAACAGAGGCTCTTCTATTGACACTCACAGCATTTTGCATCCTGCATGGAGTTCTTGTTCTTGTTAATCAGATATTTATATCCCACTAGGCGGAATAGGAGGAGGACGCTGCCTTTAGAGTTCCAGTGTTTTACTTATTAATAAGGTTTTTATCAGCTTTACTATAAACCCAGACTGCCTTGTTGCCAAATTTTATTTAAGGTTTAAAATGTTGCTATAACCCTATTTTACTTGTTAGCCTCTCTTTTGCCTTGGGCATTTTTAACTTTTAACCCCAGTTTGCAATATGAAGCTACGGAAACGTTGGTGTTCTATGGCTAATACCGATTTAGGCAACAAACCTTCTAAACAGACAAAGATAGACTCCCTTTTTGCAAATAGGCAAATGCCTTCTGTCCAACAGACCAATTTAGAATTAAACAACAGATATGTGACTCTGGAATCTTTGCAGGCTGATAATGATTGCATAGAGAATGTGGGAGTCTCGGTTTTTCCTTCTAGTAATGGTGGTTGCTCCAAGGGATCACCATCCAAATGTCCTTGGAAGGAACTTTTGGCAAGAGAGGAGTTTCTAATCTCTAAGACTTTTGAATTGTTGCTGACTAGTTGTATTTCTATCAACAATAGAATAGAGGCATTAACAAAACAATTTTATAAGGAGGAGGTTTCTACTCATTTTAATAATAGGACTGCTTTTCAGGCTGCTTCACCATTTGTTTACCCTAATCCCATTGAATATCCCTCGGCTTTGACATTACAAGTATCTCAAGTGATGACTTGAGTTGGGAACAACCCTATTAATAAAGGCAAGTGGTCTAATTTTTATAATATCAAGGTCTCTTTAAGTAAATTGTTGAGGCGTGAGCCCAGAAGGATTAGGTTAAAGTCCTTTCAGTTTCTTCCTAACTTGGGACACTATCAAAGACTGATTATGTCCTTCGATTCTCCCTCAGGCCCCACTTTGTTGTTTGCTAAAAAGAACTTTTTGGCAAAAGTATGATATTCACTGCTCTAGGGTCTTTAATTAATACATTGGTGGCCTATAAGGAGGGAAAACTCAAAGGAGTAGGCTCGGATCGTAATGTATTTTCAACCTGGAGTAGGCCCAATAATGTAGATGAACTTACTCTACTTAAAGAGGAATGGAATAGTTCGAAACAGGCAATAGAAAGGATCAACAATAGCCAACATTTAATGGTGGCTTCTTTTGAAACAGAGACATCTAGACAATTAAATGACGAGTTTGGTGGGCCCTTTAAACCAGTTTCTGCTACCAAAGGACAACTTTTGGATTGCTCAGTCCAGCCATTTGTGTCAGTGGAGGATGGGGACGAAAGGGATGATGCACTCAACATCGACATGTCATCGCTTCCTGTTACCCCCGCCCAGGCCTGTACAGCACATTTGCCATCTAGTGCTTATTTTTTTTCCTAAGGCAAAACCTGCAGCTGAGGATTCTTCACTTCTACTCGATTATGAGATTGATGTGAGATCTGGAACTGGGGAAATGCCTGCTGAGCAAGTACAGGGAAAATCCTGAGCTAGGGAATTGGAAGAATTATCCTCTGAGCATCCGTATATTATTGACACCCCACAAGATGAGATACCAACGATGGATCTTTTGCAGGTCACTGATGCTGTTCCTGAGTTTAAGTCCGTGGAGGAGCAGGCTTTGCAGGGTCTTCCAGCTGTCAATCAAATAATGGTAACTGCTCAGCTGGAGGATACAACAACCAAATTCCGGAGAATAATTCAATCTCAGCCGGAAACTGATCCATCTACTTCTGTATCGGCTGATGACCCTGCCTGTTCTAACATGAACGGTTGTGTTCAAACTGAGGAAGCATTTTTTCTGCAATTTCATCAGATCCAGTTCAGTGACCAGAAGGGGGTAGCCCAGGACTGTCACTCCTTTCTTGGAATATAGCTGGTTGGCTGAGTAAAAACACAGATATGGACTTTATTGACTATATTGGTAGATTTGACATTGTATGTCTACAAGACATACCAGGATATGTCTACAAGACATACCAGACATGCCAGGATTTGTATCCTTCTGTGTACCCGCACAGACATACCAGACATGCCAGGATTTGTATCCTTCTGTGTACCCGCATGTACATCCTCCAATTGGGGTAGAAATAAGGGGGGGTTGGCCAAACTTCTAAAACTTTCCAGTTGTTTCAAATATACAGTATTGCCACCCTGTGTACCAATAGTGCAGGCTCTCTCTCTGCAAATAAGAAATGACAAGATAGTTTTGCTTAATATTTATATTCCCCCTACTACTAAAGAGCCTAATTTAGCCACTTACTGGGACCAACTGTTTAGCTATGTTGAAGATATCACCAATAGGTATATTTCTTCGAGATGCATTTTATTGGGTGATTTCAACACAAGAATTGGGCCCTCTAATAACTTTCTTTGTGAGCATCTCATGACTGATCCAGACTTGCCACCCTTTCCCTTATATCTTCCCCGTGTTGGCAAGGATCTAAAAGTCAATAATAATGGGTCATTCCTGATCAATCTTTGTATTAGCAACACCTTTTTAATATTAAACGGCTCTGAAAGGTTCCCAAAAACTGACGGTTTTACATATAATTCACCCATTGGGAGAAGTATTATTGATTATGTAATAATCAGTCCTGAGTTGTTGAGTCTAATTGCCGATTTTGATATCTGTCATAGGACAGAAAGTGACCATCTACCTCTATATGTTTCCCTTAATCTATCTGAGTCAGTTCCTTCACTTTCTAGGAATGATTTGACTCTCCATAGATATGAGAGAATGAAGCGTATCCGTTGGGATCCTAAAATGGAAGATTTTATTAGCAATAGTTTTAAGGACGTACAGGTTTTAAATTGTTTTAATGTTTTAACTACTAGCACCAGGATAGATGATGTTTCATCAGCATATATGGATATTGTGACTTTTTCAAAATAAGGCCTCTTAGTCACATTCTCTCAGCCTTAGAGATAGGCAATAGCAAAGTTCCTCATAACAAATCTTGTCAAGAAAACCCCACAATAGAGTTGTCATAAGTCAGAACTGGCCTGGAGATTTGAATGAAACCATTAGGCTTCAATAAAAAGCTGTTTTAATGATTGAAGTCAGCATATGCACCAGCTGGACCTCCAAAAGGAAAGCATTCCATAACCAGAACACAAACGCACAGAAGGCCTTCAACCACAACCTCATCAAGTACATAGTTCTCACAGATTAGGTACAGAAGGAGGGTCCCCTCCTGCAAGTCTTCACCCTTGAGCAGACATTTGTGGGGAGAATCACTCCTTCAAGTACTGTAGTCCCAGGCCATTTAGGGCTTTAACTGCTGTCACTAGCACCTTGAATTCAGACTAGAAGCATATCAGTAACCAGTGCAATCTCTTTGAAACTAGTATTATATGGCTTTCTATATGGTGTTCCAGTCATGTAGCCACAGTGTTTTGCACTACCTCACATTTCTGAGTTGTCTTCAAGGGCAGACCAATGTTTGCAGTAGTCTAATTGGAACATTACCGTTACATAAATTAATGTGGCCAAGTTATCCCCATCCAGGAAAGGTTCCCAAAGCTGATGGATCAACTGAAGCTAGGCCCAGGCACTCTGGCATAGAGCCCAATTGGACCTCCAGTGACAGAGATGGATATGGAGTACTCCCCATGTTATATACCTACTCCTTTGAGAAGAGTAAAAACCCATCCCAGGGCAGCTCACCTATGCAAGTCATGGACCTGGGAACCATCTGTCCACAGAGAATCCAGCTTATCAGGATTCAGCTTAGGTTTATAGACCCTCAATCAGCCAATTACAGCTTCCAGACACTGCTCCATCACCTACAAGTTACTCTGGCAACAAAGAAAACTGGACTTAAATGTCATCAACATTCTGATGGCATCAAAACCCAGCACTTCTAATGATCTCATCCAGTGGCTTCATATTAATATTAAAGAACATGGAGGATAAGGTGGAACCCACAGCATAATAGTCACGAGGATGAACAAGAATTCTCCAATGCCACTTTCTAGAATGTGATAGTGGCAGAACCACTGTGATGCAATATCTCCTGCTCCTGTCTCACAAATTGATCTCACAGTATACCATGGTCAATGGTATCAAAAGAGACAGTAAGATCAACAAAAGGGAACACCCCCTTTCTCTCAGCTGGAGGAGATTGGTGATTGGGGCAACTAACGCCATTTCCACACCTTACCTCCTTACAGAGATGTCCCATCACAATCCCAGCAGTGCCTTTGCCATGGTGGGAGTGGAACACAAATGCTTCCCCCAACACCTGGCTGGCTCTCTGCAGAAGGGAACCCAAGTGACATGTGCCTTCCTTCTGCAGTGCAGCCATCCTCTTTCCCACGCTGCGCTGGAGAAGGAAGCACCTAGATCGCACTTCCACCATTCCACATGGTCGCCAGCGACAGGAGTGTTCCGCAATCGCGGGCCGTTAACAGGTCTTTTCGATTAATGGAATATCCCACAATCACAATGGATGGGGACTCATGACAGCAGGACCTCATGACTTCATGTGAAAGCACAACTTATAGACCACTGCCAATGTGTCCTCATCATGGAACAGCGACACCAAGTGGAAATGGCCCCAGTCTGTTTTTGTATTGTATCATGGCCTGAAACGAGACAGAGATGTGTCCAGATAAGTTGTTTTCTCCCAGAGCATTTGGAGTTTGTTTATTTATTCATTTACTTAGAGTATTTATATCCTGCCTTTCAGCCAAAAAGGCCCCCAGCGCAGCTTACAAATTGTCCTCAGGCTTACAGTCTAAATAAGACAAGGAAAAAAGGGGGAAAGGGAATGGCAGTTGGGGAAGGGATTAAATCCAGCAGATACAGTCTATTCTTTCATGCACTGTTGGGGATGAGGCGCAATGGAGTTGCGCCTGCCTCTTCTTCTCTCCCTCTGAAGCCACAGCATTGGCAGTTGGGACAGAGGGGAGGTCATTTTTTTCACTATTTGGGCTGAGACACAATACAGCTGTACCTGTTTCTTCAGCTCTGAAGTTCTCTGAAGTTCCCCCAACTAAAGGGCAAATTTAAAGAGAGTGTATATCCCCTACTGTTAACCTATTTGTGCCTCTACAGTCAGACTTAGGCCCTTTTTGCATTAGTCTTCTCGCGCGAGCGGGGGAGGGCGGCTCGCGCAACAAGCCTTCTCCGGGAGGCTGCCGCTTCCCCCTCCTTCCTTCCGCAGGCGAAGGAAGGAGCGGCGAAGTGGCAGCCTCCCGGAGGCGGTAGCTCCCGCATCCGTCCATCCCCCCCCCCACGCGTGCGAGAAAGGAGCCTGTCCCCTCCATCCCCCCCGCGCGTGAGAGAGAGAAAGGCGCTCCTCCCGTCCGCCCCCCCACACGTGAGAGAGAAAGGCGCTCCTCCCGTCCGCCCCCCCACGCGCGCGAAGCAGGACCTGTCACGCGAGTGCCCCGCCCCGTCCCTTCCTTCCGCAGGGGCGGAGGGAAGGAAGCGCGACCCGGCCGGCTCCCGGACGCTCCGCACGAAAGGTAAGTGCGCGCGGGCGCCGGGAGCATTGCGCGAGCGTGGGTGATTTTCGCTTGGAAGCGAAAATCAAAAAACCCGTGCTCGCGCTGCTTCAGCCCCGTGAGCCCAGCAGAAGTGGGAGTGCGTCGTGCGGAGCGACGCTCCCACTCCCGCGAGGCTAACGGGGCTGTCGCGCGAGAAAAGGCCCATGCGAAAAGGGCCTCAGAAATAAAAAACATATTTACATTCAAATGGCCAGTCACAAGATAGGTAAATGAGGAAAATCATGTACTATGACAAACAGACGTCTTTACTGTTTCAGGGAGCATCACTACAAAAACCATGCTAAATACATTTTCTCATTTTACTTTCTTGTTTTACCCTATTACAGGCCAACAAGAACAGTCTTTATTGGCTGTCTCAGCTTTTCCACACGGGGTTTTTGAAACGGTGCAGTCCGTCCGCCAAGGAGGAGGTCTGCACCTCGGACCAGACTGGGTCAGACCTAATTAACGTAGATCCGCACCTCAGTCCGGTCCAAAATGACCCCAAGTGGTCCTCCAGCGTGCTTTTGAAAGACCTGATTTTTCCGATCTTTCAAAAGGACGGAGCACATCAGTGCGAGCCTGCTCCCTTATGCAGATTCGCAGGCTCGCACCAATGCGAGCCTGCGATCCGCCCGGAGGTGGGCTTTAGGCTGGCGAGCTTCAGCAGTTGGTTGAGACCCTCGACCAACCGGAAGCCGCTATTTGAGATGCCGGAGCAGTGCGTATTGACGAGCACGCACTGCTCCGGAGCACCATGGACCAGACCGGAGAGCCAAAAGGTCCGGTGAGTAGCGGTGTGGGGCGATTCTCTCACCCGGTGTGGAAAAGGCCTTAATTCTAACAGTTTTTTTAGAAAAGTATGACAGTCGAAAGATAGTAGAAGAAATGATGCAACAATTAATGTATTGGTTCATTAATGAATGTGCTAAAATTGTATAATCTGAATGCAAATTAGAGTAATTTGCAAATTAGGTGCCCAGAATTGAGGTAGTGAAATATGGCAACCCTAGGCCATTTCCGCACAGGATTCCATAGGATGTTGAAAGTGGAATAATAGCGCTATAACACTCTAGTGTGGATTTGACGCTAGTCTAACTCTGTGTTAGACAATCTTCTGTAAAGACTGAGCATTCAGCCATCTCAGAACCTCAGTTCTTTGTTTCTTGACAGTTCATGTTTCCCAGTAGCTTTATTCTTCAGCCTTCCACAAACTTTCCTGATGTATTCCACTATAACTCCCATTGTTCTCAGAAGGTACAAGGACGGTGGGAGATAATCCATTACCTCTAAGGGGCAGCAGTTTGAGAAATGGTAACATATGACCTGTGGGCTCTATATTGCCCTCCAGATCCCCTTTTCTGAAGCCCCAATTCCCCCATGGGTTCCCAAAAGCCCCCAGGCCTCCTCCCATTCAATTAACTTTCAGGATGAAAAAACATTATCTAAAAGTGTCAAACAAATGCTGGCTGGAATGACATTTCCACTCTAAACATACACTCCTCTCTTCCCAAACCACTGCCACAACTACCTGAAAAAATGTCAACATTCAACTGAAAATCAACCCCAGATCCTATAAGTGTTAAGCAGGAATTGACTTCCAGTCACTTCTGGTCCTAATTTTTGGCCAAACTGCAAGTGAAAATAGGAATTACAGGCTGCCATGAGGCCCTGTGTTATATGATCTGAAAATCTGGTTTACATCCTTGAGATTTTCAGATTCTCCTCCTTCTATGTTCCGCACACTCTCAATACTGCTCTTCCGATGCTGGGTTCTAATTGAAGAATGCCTCCATAGCCCTGTTTTTCAGCGTAATAGCACTCTGCTGTCCCAGCGGATAATTCAGGATGTCAAGTCATTCAAAATATCTGAGTGATATTGATGTGCCTTTAGATGGAACTATCAGCTTTGTCAATAAGTTCCAGACAAGCTACAGTTTCCCTGTCAACAGTTAATTGGTTAGCCTGAGAATTAAGGCTTGGTACTTCATTTTATCTTCCTGTCCATGCTATACACCTGTATTTCCAGCCCTTAAGCCCAAGTAATTATGAAAGATCTTGCAGGTATCAAACTCCAAGGATCCTGAAGGTATGTTTTGCTTGCTTTCTTCACTTTAAAATCTAATCAGCAGGTGAGCAAGGCACACATTACAGTGAAAAAGGCAATTCCCACACAGCCAACACCCTCAAAAGCATAGTCTTGGCCCAAATGGACAGTGACGATCATTCATTCACAATCTCAAATATAATGATCAGGCAGACCTTTAATGCCTGCCCAGATGGAATGTCCTTCCCAGGAGCACATGAAGTTCATTGAGAAGTCTTTCACACAAGATAGCCAACAAGCACAATGAAAATGATCTTGCATTAACTACAAGTATGCTTGGTCGGTCTAATTCAACATTTCCAATACCTGGAGTGGGGAAAGTGCAGTCTTCCTGGGCACCTCCCAAAAAACTGAGAGGAATGGTCCTAGATGTTCTCTGACATGTAGAAACAATTTGTTCATATTTTGGTCCCATTCAAAGCTATTTTTGGCCCAAAAATGACTATGTTCCCCAATAGGCAATAACCCAGAAGTATTATTTCCTTTAAGAAAGGCCTAAAATGGGCCTAAAATGGCCAGAGAAGTTTTAAAATATGGTGAAATTGGCCCTTATATCCCCTAGGGGACAAAAAAAACTTTTTTTTTTTTTTTGCTCAGATGACCACACTAAATTATTTGCCTTCTTGCTTTCTGAGTAGGTGTCTAAACATTCCAGTTTCTCCCACTTTCTCACTTTTTCAAGATTCATAGCAAATCAGGAATGCAGACGAGAGCTTTTTTTTTTTTTTTTTTTTTGGAGAGCTGGCACTTTATTCTCCCAGCTTAGCTGCACCCTCTCAGCATTTAGCTGAGAAAAGTAAATCTGATGAGGATGGGGTTGCCATACTTTATGGATAGCCAGGTTTTACCCAGATTCTAGGCATGCCACCCAATGCCTGCTTGGACTATCATTTGGCTGTGATTCCAAGTTTTCATTTTTTTAACAAAATTTAAGTGTTTAGCCCTTGTAGAAACTGAGTTATGAAACAAAGTGTGGAGATACTTTTCTGTCAATTTTCTCAAGAAACGAGCCTACTCCAGAATTTCAGGTGTAAGGGAAATGAGAGTGAGTGGTACAAGTGCAAGAAGGCAGTAAGGAGTGCATTGTAAGGGCATGAAGTCGGGTGAGCAAGGAAGTTGATAAGACAAGAGAGCAATCAGTGACAGGAGACAAGCAGCAAGAAAGGAAAAGAAGAAATATTAAAGAGCATCCCTTGGACCCACCAGTCAGTTCACTCTTCTAGAGTTTAATAGCCAAAATGGGCAAGGGTGAGGCTTACATGCAGTGAGATGGACTGATTCAAATCTACACCACTGGAACACAATAACTGAAAGTGATCCCCAAAAATGTGACCAGACAGTGCATTAAACACTTTCCTCAGACTCTGAAATATACGTGGTGTCAAGTTCTGAGTGAATATGAGCAGCTTTCTCCTCTAAATGGCCTGACAAATTTTTGACAGCAAGAAGCTGTGATTTGCATTCCTGATTTGTCTTGACCCAGTCCCAAAAGGCCTTCTCACCACTTGGAATAAACCTGTTGGTGAGTAATCCTAGAAGACTAATAAGATCAGAGGCATATCGAGGGTGGGGCAAGTAGAGTACATGCCCTGAACAACAATGCCAGGGGGCACAAAAAAGCTGTGCATGTATGGGGGGTGGGGGGTAAGGATAAGAAAGTAGAGTTGCAACTTCCATGCTTGCTGTAGGTGTTGTTTATGCTAGATACACCACTGAATAAGATTTGGAGGGGGGTGTCCAGCCGCACTACCATATAATAAGCACAATGAAGAGTCCTTTGTGAGTTCCAATCCTGAAAAGGTAACTTTTTCAAGTTCCAGTGCTTTCCTCTCCTTTCTGCCCAAAAAGTCGTATCATC
Organism: Ctenosaura bakeri; assembly: GCA_948474755.1. Taxonomy (NCBI): domain Eukaryota; kingdom Metazoa; phylum Chordata; class Lepidosauria; order Squamata; family Iguanidae; genus Ctenosaura; species Ctenosaura bakeri. The sequence goes on along the minus strand of CAOLHI010002098.1, from coordinate 42,960 downwards.
CCTAAAGAAGCAGAGCCATTTTGATTGTATTCAAACAGTCCTGTCTGTCCTACAGCATTCCTAATCTGAATACCCAGTGACCAGGAAAGACATTACACAGCATCCTAACCGTGTGTAAATCTCCAGGCAATCGCTTGTGAAGAAGATTCCACAGCACACCTGTCAAGATGCTTGCCTTGACAGCCAATTCCTGCCTCTACCTGCCAGGCAGCGAAATCGTCGTTTCACCCTGCTTGAGCTCCATTGCTGCCCTTATCTACGACAGCTGAACCCAGCTCACCTTTCCTGCATCTATCTAGATCAGATGCCAGAAACACAGCAGGTGCTGCCAGCTTCTACACAAAATGGGACATGGCTTTGCAGTGACAGCGAAAAGTGGTGTTTTTTTCCCCCCTCACTATCCTTCTTCTTTCAAGCACAAAGTATTGAAAACTCGGGATGCACAGATCAGTAGATATCTATTCTGTCCCACTTTTAAACATCTTCAGTTATAAATTTGTTCTGTGCACTTTTTTTTTTCTTTTTACTCTAAACGTTGCTAGATTTTTAAATATGCACAAAAATTTCCCTGTGCAACTTTCCCCAGTACATGAATGCTATCCCTACTGCTCGCATTTTTTTAAAAAAAATCCTTCATTGTGCTTTTTTGCAGTCCCTTCATCTTTTAAATGCAGATTATGATAATGTTAATGATGATGAATATACCTTGCACAATTGAAACATACTGACTTCCTTAATGTATGTGTTCTTGCATACCATTTTTTTAGGAGAGAACTGCATCACACTCAGAGGAGAAAAAGCTTAGGAAAGTAACTTTTTGGACTAAAGTTCACAAAATACTCAAGCCAGTATAACAAAAAAGTAACTTTCTCAAACTCTTCAGAGGAGTAACCTGAATAATGATTCCAACTTGCATATTAATCCAGGCAGTGCAAATTCATTTGGTTTATTTTAAAATGCAGACCAAATGAAATACTAGTGTCCATGTTAAAAAAAATCAGCGTAAATGTTAGAGAACTGCTTCACAAAAATACTGTGTACTGCTTTACAAAAGAAAGATAGTCTTTTTTCATCTTTTCTTTCTACAGCTCTCTCCACCATATGTTTACCTTCTCCCTGGCAGATGTTCTCATTGCAGGCACGTTTCCACTATTGGCAAAATATGAACTGTGTATCTCGTCAAGTAGACAAGTTCCTTACAAACAAATGTCCCAGAACTGGATTAGCCACGATTACTTCTACAAGTGGGAAGCTCAGCAAAATGTCACAGTGTTTCCTTATTCCAAACAGGAGAGCTAGTAACTCACTGTTTCAGGTAACCAAGATTCTGTCAGGAAAATTATAAACTCTAAATTGAATGGGAGCTTCCATGGACCATATTTGGCCTGTGGGCAAAGGTTCCACCTCCTCATGCATGACTCCATGCACTGCTTCCTGTTCAGGACTCCATCCACTCCATCCTGTTCCCTGGATCATTGTGCTTTTGTCAAGGCATTCAGTGTGAGTGCGTTATGGCAGAAAAGGTTTTTCTAAGTGGACGACCTGAATGAAGTGATGTGACCTTGAGTGCAGCTGCAAGAATGTTTTGGCTAGCCAGCCTCGGAAGGTCTTACCTTGTCAACATGAGAAGGTTGCTTACTGTAAATGCGATTGGATCACCCCATAGGGTCTGGGGTGATGTTAAGCCTTTAAAAAGTAAAACTGCAAACTGGCAGCATGTCTAGATACATTCCATATGGCACTGTACTTTACCATTTGGGTCAATTCCTTGTGGTCATGCCACTCTGCTGACTGATTTATGGAATGTATCTAGACATGCTGGCAGTTTGCAGTTTTACTTGCCGATTTATTGTTCCTGTCTTACTTATTGCTTCCTGGCACGCTGCCAGAAGCCCTAACTGTAACCTCAGTGTGCTTAAATAAATAAATGAATCTGAGTTTATGGAACTTTTTGGGCCTGCCTGGAGCTGCTTGGTTGCAGCTGGATGTTGCTGCCCTGTCAGCACTGTGTGCATGCTCTGAGAAGCTACCTCATGCTACCCTGACAGCTTTCTCCTCAATACACATATATACACACACAACTGCCAAACTCCGAAACCATCATGCACACACAATCTTTATTGGATTGTTTATCTCCCCACATCCACCCATGAAGACTTTTGTGCTTCTGCAGACTTTTGGCTGATGTTTTCTTCTTGTATGTAGGTTTTGACCAGAGTTTGGAATGTTATCTTTTAGAAGTAATTCATTACTTTTACTAACTGTGGAGGGTAGGGATAGAAGTAATTTGCCATCATTGCTCATCACAGCATTTTAAAAAGCAGCTCAGTAAGTTATTCATTGTATAGCTGTTTGCTTTCTGGTTGCTTTCCTATACTTTAAAAAAAATTCTAAGTTTAATAAGAGAATGGTATAAAACTTGAAAAATTCACATCAAAATACCTTACAATCCCTTTGTAACGTAACTGGCAAATGTTATCTGTTGTGCCAATAAAGTACCACTTACCACTTGTTGTTTTACTTAGTGCATTAGTTTTAACACAAAATAACGAAAACACGAAGTAACATTTCAACATAAACCAAAATTAAGACACAACACCTAATAACACTAACTTACTAACTGACTAAATACTAATTTACTAAAAAGTACAAAAGGGATCTGAGTCCCAAACCAAACTGCAATTAAAGAGAAGGAAGGAAGGAAGGAAGGAAGGAAGGAAGGAAGGAAGGAAGGAAGGAAGGAAGGAAGGAAATTATTTTGCCATCACAGATCCAACTAAGCAAGTCTATTACAATTACTAGTAACTATAACCACTAATTATTGCATCATTAGATTTCTTATTGCTCAAAAAGTCTATAAACAGTTTCTAATCTTTCAAGAAATCTTCATTTGGCTTATCCTTTAAAACCTAAGTTAGTCTGGCCATTTGGACTAGCTCAGCAATCTTAACAATCCAGTCTTCTGTCACTGTGCTTTAGCCTGTTTCCAGGTTTGGGCAAACAGCATTCTTGTAGCTTTTATCATATAACAAAGAAGCAGATCATATTTACTAAACAATTCCTTATCCGTAATACTCAACAAAAACATTTCTGGTGACATTACAAAATCCACCACCTTCAAAATTTTTTGAATTAACATTTATATCTCAGACCAATAGCTTTTCACCTTCTTCCAATTCCACCACAGTTGAAAAAAAGAGTCCTCCTTATCTTGGCATCCCCACCAATGACTTGAAACATTCTTAGACATTTTTGACAATTTATTTGAGGTTAAATACCATCTACATATTATCTTCTACGTGTTTTCTTTTAGATTACTGCACAAACGTCTTGTCTTTAGACCTCATTTTTCCCACTCATCCAACTGCACATTGTGCCAAAAATTTTCATCTGCTTACTGTATACTTTTCAAACATAACTTTATTATGTCACTGTTACTTAATGCATAAGTTATTCATTACATGTTATTTATTACTTCCAAGCTCTGGTTTTGACAATAGAAGCAAGGGTGCTCACAGCTAGAAAAGGAATAATTCCCAAGCTAAATGCCTTCCTTTCACAAAGTCACATTTTTCTATGTGAAACTGTCAAACTCTTATTTTGTCAGCTTTTTCATCTTTCCAGAAATAAGCTTATTTCAACTCAGGTCCCCCAATCAGATTGACAGCCTTTTAAAATTTCCATTCACATTTTTTTCAAAAATACATTTGCTCATTTCCCAAGCATATGCACTTTTAAATGTGTGCATTGTTGTTGTTTTTCAAAATGCATGCATGATTTTTGTCTCAGCAATTGCACCACAAGTCCCAGAAATATTTGGCTTTTTGACAGTAAATTGCATCGAGCTCTTCATTCAGTCCAAGGTTGTGACAACTGGGTAACCTCACACTGAAACTGAAACCCACCCAGTTTCTCACCCACCCTTTCTTTTGTTTCTGTAAGACTAATCAATTATCATGTCCCATCACCCTACAACGCTAGGCTGATGGGTACCTCTGACAGGACTTTCTCTGTAGTTGCACCATGACTCTTTCCTGAGAGAGGCCAAGTTGGCTCCATCCTTTCTAAGGCCCTTTCTGCATGGCCTTTTCCATGCGAAAGGGCACCTGGAGTGTCGTGCAATTGTGAAGAGCGATCTGCACGACACACTCATAATCACATGACGCTCCAGGGGCTGGCAGGCGCCAATCTTGCACCTTTTCATTTTCAGCTAGAAGCCGAAAATGGTGTGTGATCGTGCATTGCTCCTGGGCCCCGCACACACTTATCAGCCTGCGGAGCCTCCAGAGCTTCACCGGTCATGCTTCCTGCCCCAGCGCAGCCTGGGAAACTCCCAGGCTGCGCTGCGGAAGGAAGAGGCAGGACTCTTGCGCGAGCAGGCAGCTTGTGCAGAGCTGAAGCAGCAGGGACATGAGAGCCTGCTGTTTGCGCGATCTCCACACCCCAGGCTGTTTGTGCGATCTCCGCACCCCAGCTCTGGAAGAAGGTAAGATGAGGAAAGGGCCTAAGTTTCTGATGGGCAGTGAAGACTGTGCCATTTCTCATGGACTTAGGAATATCTGCTCTGCTATTTTTTAAATGTTTGGGATTTTTTAATTAAGAGTTTAGACAGTTTATAATTGGTTTTTAGTTATCGAATATATAAAAGTCAAAGTTTGTTTGTCTATGTCAGGCAAAGACCTCACAGGATTGGCTACCTAAGAAGATTCTACGGAATCCTGGAGTTTGCAGTTCAGGGAGGGGGCCTTTATAATTCTCATCCAGAGAGCTCTTGGGCCCCAGTCAACTGTTTCTGTCCTGAATAGTCCCGTTGCTATGGATATGAGACCTAGCTGCAAGGAGGAGGGCAATGTATTCCCTCAGGAAACCAATCTCTGTATGTTAACAACTCTGAATATAGATTGGATTGGCAAATATGGGGAAAAGTTACAGGTACTGGACAAGACATTTTGAAGAATTAGAAACACAGGATCTCAAATCTTTCTAACAAGTGTTACCTATGAGAAAATAAAATCCTGGGCAACACCAGGTATATAAGCTAGTTTATTAAACAACTAAATCAGTGGTTCTCAAACTGGGACAGGACCCTAAGGAGGGGTGCAATAGACGCTGAAAGTGGGGGCACAAGAAAGGTCTGCCTGCAAGTACAGCAAAGGTAAAAAAGAAGGGCAAGCCTGTATACGTGTGTGTGTGTATCTGTGCACCGTTGAGAATTAATTGGTCTCTGCAAAAGAACAACACAAAACATCTTCCCTGTTATGCCTTCTTCCAAACTCAGATATAGTAAAAATTGGCTTCCCTTTTTTTATCCTTTTTTTTTCCCTTTCCCCACTCAGCTTCTCTGAATGATTCGTGGCTGGCATAGCGGGCACATGGCCCTTAGCGACCATTGGGCAGTTTCTTGGGTTGTGAAGAGCACAACAGCTCAGCACTGAGATGGTGGTGCATGCAGCCCAGGGGTGTGTGAGAAAGAGAGGGAGAGAAACGCGTAGGACAGGACATGGGGGGCACAACATTCAGCAAGGGGTGAAAAGTCCACATGTAGATGTAAAGAGGGCCACAGTTGTAAAAATTTGAGAACCACCGAACTGAATGCTTTTAAAGTGTCTTTGTCAATTGTGCATCACCTCAGGACTCCCGGCATATCGAGAAGTGATAAGTGAATAAATAATAAATAAATCATCCTCATTGTCATCCAATAAATGGCAGTTTGCCCATTTTCTTGCTTTTGTGAAGGTATATTTGTGAAAAGGCTTAGAAGTCTTTAAAAACAGAGATGAGCAAGCATTGGATCAAAAGACCATTTTTTCAGACCCAGTACTCTCCAAAAGTTCTTTCTCCTCCACCCTGTTGTTTTACGGAACAGGAAAAAAATAGATTCTTGGCTAAAAGAAGGCTAAAATAGATTTCTCTACAACAGCAGTTCTCTAGGAGCAGGCATTCTCATTTTTGGAAAAAAAAAATAGGACACAGAAGAGAATGTAGGAGGGGCCCAAGATGCAAAATAATCTTGTGGCCACGTATAACCATTGGGCTGCATGATACTCTTGCCTTAAAAGAAAGTGCCTGCTTTTGCGGCCACTCCTTTGACCAACATTTGAACATCACTCGGGAAGCTCAGGCTGAAAATTAGCTGCTTTGATCCCATGGCTCCTGGCCTTCTTATTTCTGCATGACCTACATATAAGCTTCTGCATCACCTGTTCTGCCATCTGGATACCCAAGCAGTGCTCTTGGCAACAGCAGGTTATATATGCAGAAGAATTGGCACTGCTGCCACCATTCCAGAGACAAAGCTCTTTTCTTCCCTCAATGGTTCATTCACAACCCCATTGTTTTGCAGAGAAGAGGAAAAAATAAGAATAAATTTAAAAAGAAAGGCTACTGGTAGAGTTGCAACCTTTTGTGGAATACTCTATGACTTTTGGCAATTTTGTGATCAGCAAATAAAGAACAAGTGTAGCTTTGCATAAGGTGCAGCCCATTTGCTTTTTGAATGCTAGGAACCAGTCTGAGGTTTCCAGGATGATAGGGATAGGTCAAAATATCTTGATAATATTATGTTGTTTTTAGTGGCCTAGCCAAGTCAGCCATAAAGGAAAAAAAAACAGTCCAGGGCAGAGAGGGAAATATTTCTTAATGCACTCGATTGAAGTCAATGGGTAGAAAATAAACAAGTTAATGACAGGCAATGTCTGGGGAGAGGGCAAATTCAGACCTCTGAATGTACCAGTGGCATGTACTTGAACACCAATGTCATCACTCTGTATCTGGGATTTGTAATATTTGCACACCTTGCTTTAAAGTAGAAATATTTATCCTTTTCCTTCTCCACCCCACCAATGCCACCGAATTTCTGCATCAGGGACCACAAAATCAGCAGGCATCCAGGCTGGTCCCTAGGTGAAAGTGATCATAGGAACAAGGCAGAGAGTGAGAGAAACTCAATAGGCCAATCCCACATGCAATTTACCTTACAATTGAGCTAAAATGCACTAGCAAAACTTCAGACCTTACAAGGCAGAGGGACCCTCAAAAGCAGTTTTGGCAGGCATGCAGGAGTCTTCATTCAGGGAAAACCCATTGGAAGGTGAACCTACAATTTTAGAAAGTGAAGTGGAAGCTGCACTCTGGGCACGTGGGAAAAATAAATCACCAGGAACAGATGGCATACCAATAGAGCTGTTACAAGCTACTGAGACAGAATCCACTCAAAGTCTAACGAAAATCTGTAAACAGATATGGAAAAGAAAAGAATGGCCCAGAAAGTAGAAATGCTCAATATACATTCCGATCCCCAAGAAAAGGGTTGCCAAAGATTTCAGCACCCGTTGGCCCCCTGCATTAATTTCCCATGCAAACAAAGTGATCCTCAAAATTATACCATATATGGAGAGAGAAATGCCAGATGTCCAAGCTGGATTCAGGAAAGGAAGAGGCACTAGGGATCATATTGCAAACACATGCTGAACAATGGAGAGCACCAAATCATTTCAGAAGGAAATCAGCCTGTTTCTTTTAAATTATAGCAAAACCTTTGATTGTATCAATCGTGAAAAACTATGGATCTCTCTAAAATAAATGAGTGTGCCATACCACTTTATTGTCCTGATGTGTAACCTATACTTAGGACAAGAGGCTACCATCAGGACAGAATATGGAGAAACAGAATGGTTTCCAATTGGCAAGGAGGTAGGCAAAGCTGTATTTTACCACCCTATCTGTTTAACTTGTTTGCTGAACATATCATATCTAAAGCAGGAATAGAATCAGAGGGAGGAGGCATGAAAATTGGAGGAAGCAACACCAGCAGTTTAAGATATGCACACATGACACCATACTATACTAGCAGAAAAATAGCAAAGGCTTGGAACAATTCCTGAAGAAAGTCAAGGAAGAAAGTACATTAAGCAAACAAAATTAATGACCACAGGTGATGTACATAAATATAAAGTACATGACAAAGATCTTGAAATAGTTAAACATTTTCCATACCTCAGCTCAGCCCTTAATTAGATTAGAGACCACAGGGAAGAAATCAGAAGAACACTAGGACTTGGAAGGACAGCTATGAAGAAACCAGTCAAGATACTGAAGTTTCAAGATACACCACCGAATACTAAAGTTAAGATTGTTCATGCTGTCGTATTTTCAATTTCTATATATGGTTGTAAAAGCTGGACACTGAAGAAAGCTGATAGGAAGAAATGTGGGGCTAGAAAAGAGTTCTATGGATACCCTGGACTGCTAAAAAGAGAAATAAATGGGTCTAAGAACCAATCAAGCCTGAAGTCTCCCTAGAAGCCAAGATGACCAAACCAAGGCTGTCATACTTTGGCCATATCATGAGAAGACATGACTCACTTGAAAAGACAGTAATTCTCAGTAAGCAGAAGGCAGTAGGAAAAGAGGAAAATTGCATTACAGATGGAGAGACTTAAGGCCTTTCCGCACTATACTGTTATATTATTCCACTTTCAACTTCCCGTGGAATCCTAGGATTTGCAGTTTAGGGAGGGGCCTTTAGCATTCTCACCCAGAGAAGTTAGTGTACCAATGAAATAAAAAGTATTGGTATAAACGTTGTTACTAATTAATTCTCAAGAAATAATAGAGTAGAGGAGAATTAATAGAGCTGAAGTTATTAGGGAAATAATAGAAACATGATAATCATATACTGTAAGAAAAATAATCTGTGTTCAATAAGGAAGAAAATACAAACACAACTTGGGAAGAGTGAATGAAAGTATGTAAGAAGAGGTAAATAACTGAGAAGAAGAAGACAAAGAATGTAAATGCGATGCAAATGTTTTTCGAGAACGTATGAGGTTATTTTAGAATTTATGATGCTAAAGGTGTAGATGTTAGTGAATGTAAGTATGTATGAATGGGTATATCCTTCCTGTTTCTGTTTTCTTTTTTCAAGGGATTTAATTTTCTGTTATTCTTTGTCAACTCTTTGTTTCTGTTTTATATCAGTAAAATTTTAATTAAAAAAACACAAAAAAGAATAAAAAACAAAAAAGAAAGAAAAAGAATTCTCAGCCAGAGAATTTAATGTATGGATTTAGGACAGAACTGGCTTTGTAGGAGACTTTGTATCTATTTTGGGTTGTTTTTTTTAATTTGGGCTTTGAGGTAGCCTCCAATTTGAGCAACAAGATTTCTGCAAGCAAGTCCTGAACTGATACTCTGTGAGATGCATGGAAATTTCTGGGACTATATATGTGCTGAGTTCCGTATAAAACATTCTGTATTGTTGCTGAAGGGGGTTAAGGTTATATAAATCTGTAAATAGTTTAAACTTTTATTATTGTGCTTGCAATATTCGTTTATTAAAGGATCCCACAGAACCAAGGAAGTGGTACTCTAGCCTGCCATTATCTGGAAGAACAGAAACTCCTGTTACATATATGAATATCTGTCCACATAACATCACACTTGGCCCACTTCCTTTCCTATCTAGGATACATCTATGTCTATTCTTTTTGGTTGTTACAAAGTATGTATGGGGGATCTCACAGGGCTATTTCCGCACTAGACTATTATAGCGCTATGATTCCATTTTCAACATCCTATGGAATCCTGGGGTTTGCAGTTTCGAGAGAAGCCAGTTGGCCCCTCCCAAAACTGCAAACCCCAAGATTCCATAGGACGTTGAAAGTGGAATAATAGTGCTATAACAGCCTAATGCAGAAATGGCCCTAGGATCAGATCTGAGTATGGAGTGGGAGTTAACTCTTTGCTGTCACCCCACTGTGAACTGAATCTGAAGGGGAAGGGCTGAAGTTGCAATTTGCATAGGAAAAGCTTCCATTTAACTAACCAGGGGTGTGTGCATTTTCTCCCCTAACTTCTGGAGTCAAATATGTTTAAAACATGGAGCACCTATATAGTACGCAGCAACCATGGTGTAGTGGTCTGAGCATTGGACACCAGGATTCGAATCCCAGCTTGGCCATGGAAACCCATTGGGTGACCTTGGGCACGTCACACTGTCTCAGCCTCAGAGGAAGGCAAAGGCAAACTCCCTCTGAACAAACTTTGTCCATAAAAACCTGTGTTACAGTTCCCCTAGGGGTCACCATAAGTCAGAAACGACTTAAGGGCATGCCACAACAATGCAGATAGATAATAGCTGGTTTCCGTCTCACCTTTCCTGGCATTAAGTCAGGGCAGTTCCAGGCAGAATTCTTTGCTGTTCACTTCTGTAGCTTAACCAGATGATCCCTGGTGCTTTGTCACCTTCTTTTCCAGTCCTTTTATTTTCTTTTTGGTGTAGGAATACAGCAGCAAGTATTGTATTGCTCTGAATACCTGTTCTCAGCTAAAGGCCGTCAGACAGTTACATAAATTGTTGATGAGGTAAAACAGCATGAAAGGTAAGTACAAGGTGAGAGAATGGGAAAGTATTGTCAAGAAGCCTCCTTTGGTGAAGGAGAGAAAAATCTGTTTTGTTATTAGCAATATCCCTGAAAATTATTCATCTTCAAGTATATGTCTGTAAAGAATATTCTGTTATCCTTTTATAAAAATAAGAGAAAGAAAGTCATCAAACCACACTTGCTCTTATCTGCAATTACAAAAGAATATTTCTGTTCTCATTTGAGGTGGTGGAAGAAACACCATTTATTTCTATTTGCCTGCCACAGTTCAATAGCACACATACCCACTCTGGAAGGAGGCCCTCTTGAAACTGTTTCAATGCTTTCTACTCCAAATGTCTTCCAAGGTTGTTGTGTGTGGGTTTTGTGTGGTTTTTTTTTAATATTCCTGAAGAACATGAATCCAGTGTCCTTGCTGTCTTCCGTGAAGTGATATTCTCATTAGAATATCTATTTTTGCAACCTGACAGGCTCAAGCAGCATAATGTATATTTCATTGTGCGTTCTGCTCCAGACAACTCGCTGTTAACAAGGCTAAGTTCACGATCAATATTTTAAGAAGAGTTTTAAATATGTCACAAATGTGTTCTAACCCTTTTCATGCTCGTGCCAAGGTTTCTTGAGGCAAGAGAAGGGGAGAGGGAAGGAGAGGGCAGAGAGAGAGTCAGTTGTGGTGCCTTGTTCATGGCACACTTTCCCTTGTTCTGACCCCAGTTCCAGCTCTTTACCTAGTTTGGACTCCAATATCCATCAAGTCCTGAGATGAAGAACCTGTAGCATTCAGCCAAATTTCACATGGCTCACATAGATAGCAATAGCAGTTACATTTCTATAGCGCTTATCAGTGCGAAGCATTCCCTGAGCAGTTTACAATGTATTAGCTAATTGCCCCCACCAAGCTGGATACTCATTTTACTAACCTACGGAAGGATGGAAGGCTGAGTCAACCTGGAGCCCCGCAGTACCAGCATTTAACCACTGCCCCATCCCAGGGCTCCTGGGATGAGACCAGAGAACAAGGCCATCTCAAAAAGTATCCATTGGCTGGCCACTATGGGATTGGAAGGCTGAACCCATCAAGGGCGAGTAAGTTTAGCCACCTGCCTAACAGGGGCCTTGCTATCAAGAGAACCCTGGATCTCTTTTCTCCTTCACCACTGTCACCTGGCTGTCCATCACCGTCTGACTCTGACCAAGACAACTGGTAGTGGTGTGAAGGAAACGGCAAGGCCTGCTTGCTCACTGGCTCTCTGCCTGTTAAGTAAGCAAGTGGCAGCAGCGACAGGACAGAGTAACAGGAACTGATCCTAATGGTAGTAAGAACTTATTATCATTGGCTGGGCCACTGTCAGGCGGAGAGCACCAGCATGTTATTCAGGGATTGTACCGTTTGGTTTGTTTGCTCGCTAAAACCATCGTTACCACATTTGTCAGACAAAAAGGCTCCTATAAGACTGATATTGAAGCAGATAATCCTTTCTTATGGGGATACATTCTAGAATAGACAACACACAAAAAGTAAAAATAAATAGGAAATAAAGAAGGAGAAGGAGGAGAAAGAGGAAAGCAAGCAAGCCAGGACAATGGCAGTTAGGAGGGAGGGAGGGCCTTTCATCTGCTCAGTTCAGAAGCAGTTTGCATTCAGTTGACTCAGCAACAGAGGAGAGAAGAAGACAGAGCAGAATCCTGCTCTTCCCAGCAGGGTCAGGCAAAAGCAAATTGCTGCAGCCTCTCCTAGCTTGTACGTTCTTCCTCATTAATAACTTTCACCACCTGGACTGCACTCTGATGTTGCTTGCCCAGATGCATCCTGATTTTCATCTGTGAAATGTTGGAGGGTAAGCATTCATATAGCATTTCTATATAAGTTGAGCTGCCATTTCTCCAGCTTATTGAATTTTCAAGTTTGCAATTTGGTGACGTACTTGGCATCCTATCCTACAGAGTTCTAGTATAATAGTTAATGGGAGTTTGTGAAAACTCTTTAGCAGATAATTCTGAGGGCCTGATTACAAATTCAGGGATTCCAGAGGATGGAGCCATGGCAAGTATCAAACTGCTATAACTTTGTAGTGTAGATACATACTTCTAGCGCCCACAATGTAGTGATAAACAACAACTTAGCCAACTTTAAAAGATTAGACAAATTCATGGAAGATACAGTCTTGCTACGAGTCATGATATGTATATATTCCCTTCAGAACCATGTTATAAAGGACTTACTTACCTCAGAAAGGTAATTAGATTTTATTTAACTAGTGAAACAAGTAGAGGCCAAGAACCTTATGCCACAGACAACCATCTTGCTTTAGTATCGACACAGCAATAATTACTAGGGTTTCTTCATCACGTATTGCCTTCAGAAGGCAGTTGGCTCCTGCTACATTTTTAACTCCTTGCTTTCCAACTGCACTTTATCACATACTAAAGGCAGTACGTTTCTCAAAACCTTTTACTGATCAGGATGGCCAGAAAGGTGCACATGTCACTCATGCCCTGTTTGTGGTCTTCCTCCAAACATCTGTGTTTGGCCCCTATGGGATCCAAAGGCTGGACTAGATAGTCTTTGGACTTATTCAATTGCCAACCCTTTGGGAAAACTGAAGCAAGCCACCCACCTTAATTTCCCCGTGAGGTTATGTTCCATCTATCAGAAGCTTGAGGAATACTAGTGAACAGAGAAAGATCTCACTCTGCTTGGCAACTTGCAAATGGAAGATGAGGGACACTTCATTGGATGTACAGTTGGCCCTCCACATTTGCAGGATTACCTTTCACAGATTTCATTGTTTGCAAGTTTTTCCAACCCCTGTCCCGCGCCCCCACCTCAGCTGCTTCTTTTTTGGGGAAGCATTCCCTCTCAGCATCTCCAATTAGGCTGTGTAGCCCTTTTAAAACCCAACTTTGGCCCCCTCTTCCTCCACCAGCTGCTGCCTAGCCAGCTAAGGAGTGCCAGCAGCCTGATTTCTCAGCACCACAAGCCCTCTCCTGATGCCCCACACACACACAGCCAAGGAAGGAGATGGGCAAGAGAGGTGAAGCATAGGAACACCATGCCAACTCACTGCTTTCCCTCTCCTTTCACTGACTTGGTGTGAACCCTGGGTGTCCATTCTCCCCCGCTCTAAGCCTCAGCCCCCTTCCCACAGACACACACACACATTTTGATATTTCTGATTTTTCCAATTTTTCTGGTGTCCTGAGCCCCTAACCATAGCAAATGTAGAGGGCTAACTGTATAACCAGCTCAAGGCGGTTGATAGGCAAAAGAGGTTGAGACATAACTCTGAATTCTCTTTCTTTCATCAGCAGAACAAACCTGCAAGATAGTTTATATGAATGAAACTGTTATAATGGTAATGAAAAAAATGAATGGGTTGAAAGCCCTTTGTCTTATTAATATTTATAAGGCTGGTATTTCAGAATCTCATTAGAACATGTCATCTCTCTTTGCAAGTAGTGTAGATTTAATTCATATATATCCACACACAGAGATATTCATACCTCTCACATTCTTGCCAGTCCTTTTGACAAATGTCAGCTCTATCTTAAACAAATAATGCCCTCTGTCCATTACCCTCTGCTGGGAGATCACAAAAAGCTGGTGTTCAGCTTTAAAGAATTGTTGTTGTTGAACCTATTAGTCTTTGACTGACTTAAACTTTTTCTAAGGATAAAAATCAAATCTGACTGGCTTCTTGATTATTCTCTAGGTTTATCCATAGAGAGGTGTTCATGGATATTAGCCATTTTTTTATGGAAGCCTGGTATATTTACATCCATTTCCAATTACTTTGTTTTGAGTTGTTTTATTCATTTCTTCATTTTTTCTCTCTCACTCATTTATATCTCACCTTTCCTCCAAAGAACTCAAGGTGGTATACCTGGTTTCTTTTCTCCTCTTTATCCTTGCAAGAATCCTATAAGGTGCTGTATTTGTTGGCATATAAGACTCAATTTTTCCCCAAAAAATACTGCTTGAAAATGGAGTGCATCTTATATGGTGGTGTGTCTTATATGTCAGCAAATAGTATTTGCTGGCATATAAATGGGGTGAGTCTTATAAGCAGGTACATCTTATATGCTGGCAAATACAGGTAAGCTAAATTGAGAAATACTCAATGCGGTTCCATGGTTGAGTGAGGATCTGAACAGGATTTCCTGAACCTTAATCTAACACTCTAACTGCTACTGTATACTGACTCTAGTTCAGTTATTCTTGCACTACCTGAAAAAGAATGCCAAGCACCCTTTGGGACTGAGCCCTCCCACACCTGAAGCTCCAAAGTAGAGTCTGAACCAGTCTGTGATCCCTCACAAATAGCCCTCTCCCACCTGGGTTCCTGCAGCTCATCCACAAAATTTTGGGGAAGTGTTACTGCCCTCCAGTTCCAAGGGCTGGACTCCAAGGACTGGGCCTCAGATTTCCCAAGGATTCTTCCCCAAACAAATGCTCATTCCTCTCTCTTCTCTCTCTCTCACACACACACACCAGAATAACCCAGTAACTGCAGAAAAAGGCAGAGGTGGTTGGCTGAACAGTAAAATCCTGCCAGTTGCTTTAGGCCAGAGCTGGAGTGACTTGTTTTCTACCTTTTTTGCAGGATTGCTAGCCATGGTCCTGAACTCAAGTGATGATTCTGATCACTTCCTGAACCTCCTTGGTTTCAAATCTATGCCAGCTAGCCCCACTAATCTTCTGCCCTTTTGCCAGACCAATTTCTTCATCAGAATGACAGAGCAAAATATTACAGAAGCAACCTATTTATGACCCTCCTCCCATCAAGCCTAATTTCAACGTCTAAAAATTATTCATCGCTTTGGATCATAAACTTTCTTCTGAAGTTTTCCTTGTTGTTGTTATTTACCGTCAAGTTGACTTGTTGACCCTATGAATCCAAAGTACCACCTATTTAGCCATCTTTCTTCCACGTGTTCAAGTAACATGCAGGTGGCAGAGCCACATATGTGAACCCTGTTTCCATTTCCCCATCTGCTCTGCTCCCACACATAGCATGTTGAAGATGTAGGTGTGAATAGGGTTTCTTTGTGTGGTCAGCTGGACATGCCTGGAATCCTCCATGCAATCTCAAACATGCAAGAACTCATCTTTTGAGCTTTAGTCTCAACATGCAAATGTCAGGGTGAATCCAAGTGGAAGCAGACTATTAGGGTGAGGTCATTTGATGCAGCTCTGCTCCCCTTCTGTGTTTTGTTTCATCATTTGAAATGAAAACTTCTAAAAGAGAGTATGTATCATGCCCTGCTTTAGAGACCCTGACAGTGAGGAAGAGGATTCTGAATCTGAGGCAGAAGTTGGCCCAGAAGTTTGCTCAGTGGAAAATAACAACCAACAGCAGGGGTCTGAGCAGGGAGAACAAGTATCAGAAAACGAAACAACACAGACTCCTACCTTGGAGAGACAATGCCAGAAAGGTCTTAGACGTTCAGCTCATTTAAGTAACAAAAGGATTTTAATGAGGGAACATCTGTGGCAACAGCATTCGACTATAAAAGGCAAAAACTGGCTTATCTCTTCAAGGTTGACAACTGATCTTCCTGGTGGTTGAAGCCCTATGCTTTATTTTCCTGAATCCTGACTCTCTTGGACCTCTGATTGTTTGACACTGATTTGTATTTGCCCTTGTGGATTTGTTTGCTTTGGAACTTGCATTCTTGACTTAAACTTTATTTGGACTACTCCTGCTCTCACCTCTGTGAATAAGTTCTGCCCTGCTGGTTTGCTAATTAGCTGCCTGATCTTCCTGGGACATGACACTATGCTCTGTTAGCCCATTCCATGCCAACTGTGCCCACAGCTGTGGTTTCTGGACCCAGCAACACCTATCACCTACATAACCCCTCACTATAGATACCAAAGTCAATAATAAAAACATTCAACAGATCATCCCCTACAAACTTCTCAGGCTCAATTTCCTCTTGCATGTTAAAATCCCACATATATTTTATTCCCATTCCTGTTTTCTAACTTGTTGCAGGAATTTTCTTTTTCTTCTCAGGTGGAAACATGTGGCTATTTTGGTACACCCTTTTTCCAAATGTATGTACTTTCTTACACATTGTCCCCAGTGACTGAAGAACATTTGAACTCATTTTTTCAAAGACACATGTTTTGAGTTGTGAGCATTTCTCTGTGTGTGATTTGAAAAGAAAAAACAGTAGAATCTGCCGCTCACAATTTCTTCCAAGTGATAGGAAACTGGAAGATATATTAGCATTGTTATTAGTAGTCTTCTGAAGAATTTGATAAATTTATCCAGGCTCTCCAAAGGACCAGATCTTCCCGTATGAGCCTTCCCAAACGCTAAAATCTTCACGGAGGGCCCTCGCTTGTTACCATTTCCTTCAAAGACAATATCTGGTTGGAATTCAGGCGAGGTCATTCCTGGAGGCTATTTCCAGGCAAAAACCTCTTGTATTTAGGAACTGGATGCAATGATTTTTAAGGATGTGCTGTTGTATTGATTGTCATCTGTTGTCTTTTTACTAGATTTGTTACAAATGATTTTAACACTATTCTGTCATGCACTGGATAATTCACCATCCACAAAATTCACTCTGAGGTTTACTTGTAGCAAAGCAAGCAGTACAGCACACAGCACACTGAAGCTGCTGAGACAAAAGCATACCTGAAGCTCAGACATTTTACAGACACAAATCCAAATTTGAGGTACGCAAAGCTATGACTGGGGAAGATCATAGACCTAACATCACCTCATATCTTCAGACAGTTCCCAGGCCTTGGTTCCCCCTTGTCCTCCTTGGAGCAGGAACATATTTCCTGCCTCTCATCTTAGACACTTTGAGTTCCCAAAACACTCTACTTGCTACTTCTGTTTTCTCCTGCTTTGATCTTCCTCCTATCACCAGATATATTTGTAGCAACAGGCAATAAAGCAATTAACCAATTAATACTTTGTAATGACACATGCAAGCTCCAAATGGATACATTGTTGGAATCATCAATTAACATTGGATACTTTGTAGCATACTAGCTCAACACTATGGAGATCTATGGCATTGCATCTATATGGACTACAATACACTATTTTGATATACATCCAGCAAATCGACATATGGCAAGAGCAATACATTCTGACAGATTCCCAGCTTTATTGCATTTCAACAGGATCTTTCTACCTATGTTTTTGTATTCCTTTTGTATGTATTGAAGTTTTGAAAGCCACCCTGCATTATCATTACTATTATCATCATGGGGTGGGAGGAATTTCTTTCCCATTCCCACAAAGTGTGAACACTGCATGCACATACAAGAGAAAAGATGTGAATGAGCATGCTTACAGTATAACCTTTTTTGGCGTAGATTTTTTAGAGACCGCATAGTCCAGCATAATATCCAGTTCCTAGAAAGAGCAAGTGCAAGCTGCTGTAAGTAGAAACATGTTTAAAATGGGTTCCAAGAGGAGAGCATTGCTTTCATTCCATGCACAGTTGAGCAATCTATTCCCTTCTGTGCAAACTGCCCTGAAATTGAGCCATAACAAGGATGTTCCCAATGGCATCTCAGCTCCTCTCTGCCCTTTTCAAGTTGCTCTCAGGCAATGATTAATGTTGCTGATACTGATCCAACCTCCTTCTCTTAACAAGTCAGGTTCCAATAGGACTTGCTAACATGACGGAATCAGACAGAGGGAATCAGAACATGGGAGACCAAAGGTCAGCCATGCTTGGAGATCACAAGCATGACAGTACCTTCAGCAGCAGGAAGTTATTTCTCAAATGAGAAGGTAACTCTCTTACAGAGGCCTCACAACTCCATAGGTATGATGGGCAGTGTGTGGAATCAGAATTGTTCATGTTCCCTCCATTCTGTAACATTTTCATGCAGACCTCACTTTTAATGTTTCTATTAGGGAAGGGAAATGTTTGTTCACTTGTTTGTTTCCTCCGTTCATGCTCAGGCTACCACTAAATGCAATATTTAGGCTGGAAAATGGCTTCTTGCATAACCGCAAGTCAGAACTGGCCCTGTCATTTGCACTCAAAGTGGTCAGACCCTTCCTTCTAGTCCACATAAATTACCGCAGAACAGCAGCTAAGAGAGAAAGCAATTAACTAGCTGCTCTCTGATTCAGATCCTCCCTTTGCCGAAAGCTAAAAAGAGGCCTTTGGGTAAGCCACTTAGTGTCATGCCCTGCCTTGAAGACTCTGACAGTGAGGAGGAGGGTTCTGAATCTGAAGCAGAAGTCTGCCCAGAGGAAACAAATAACCAACAGCAAATATCAGAAGATGAGGCAACACAGACTCTTACCTTGTTGGAAAGACGATGCAAGAAAGAAGGTCTCAGGTGTTCAGATCATTTATATAACAAATGAACTTTAATGAGGGAATACCTGTGGCAACATCATCTAAAATATAAAAGTCAAAGTTTGTCTGTTTGTCTGTGTCAGGTGAAGATCTTATATGATTGGCTGCCTGAGAAGATTCTGTGGAATCCTGGGGTTTGCAGTTTAGGGATGGGCCTTTAGAATTCTCAGCAAGAGAGCTCTTGGACTTCACTCAACTGTTTCTGTCTTGAGTAGGCTGGTTGCTATGGAGATGAGGCCTAGCAGCAAGGAGGAGGGCAGTGTATTCCCTCAGGAACCCAACCTCTGCATGTTAATAACTCTGAATACAAATTGGATTGGGGAATATGGGGAAAAGTTACAGGTGCTGGACAAGACAGTTTGCAGAATTAGAGACACAGGATCTCAAATCTTTCTAACAAGTATTATCTATGTAATGGGTGTAATATTACCTATGTAATAGATGTAAAATAAAATCCCAGGCAACACTAGGCATATACACTAGTTAGCCTATAAAAGGCAAAAGCCTGCTTATCTCCTCAGGGTCAACAACTGATCTTCCTAGTGGTTGAAGCCCTGTGCTTCTTCCTGAATCCTGCCTCTCTTGAACCTCTGCTTGCCTGATGCTGATTTGATTTGCCTTTGTGGATTTTTCTGCTCTGGGACTTTGAATTCTTGACCTGAACTTGGTTGGAACAACTCCCTGTCTCTGCTGTGAGTAAAGCTAGTTGGCTGCCTGGTCTGTCTGGGACACGACACTTAGATTCATTTCCCATGTAGGTATAGTAAGAGGCTAACCTTATGACCTTCCAGATATTATTGGACTGCAACTTCCATTGTCCCTCCCCATTGGCTATGCTCTCTATAGGCTGATGAGAACCATAGTCCAGCACCATCTAGAGGACACCAAGTTCTCTTTCTCACACTATGGTGATGCTAGTATTTTTCAGTCCTTTCTGCTCACATTTCCTTTAAGAAACAAAATTGTTTGTACATGTGTATGTAAATATGTGTACACATGTATGTTTCATCTTCCATATGACTTGCAAAGCCTTTGCTAGAGTTTTAATGTAAACTGAAGCACATCCAAATCTCACTATATAGGCCTCTTTTTGAAAATAAAATAAATGAATGAATAAACAAACAATGCACAAATTGCAGTAAGAAAGGAGAGCTCAGATGAACTGTCCACTATGGTTAATCATTTAGAATAACTACCACATTACAAAAATGCACTCATCTCCATGGAGACTCGACTGAAGTCTGACATCTCTCTAACTCTGGTCAAACATTAAAGATAGCAGAGATGAGAAGGTGAATGTGAGAGCACAAGAGAGGGAGAACCAATGAATAAGGCTTTGCAACTCTGAAGATTTAAGCCAAAAAAATGAAGATGATATCAAAATACATGTGCTATTTGCAGGATAAGAAAGGGCTTGACCCTGGAGCTCAGGATGTGTGATCAGCAGGGATGCTGAAACACAATTCAGAGAGCCTGCTTAAAATTTCAAGGCTGCATTCCTAAAGAAACATTGGCCATTTCTACACTAGACTGTTATAGTGCTATAGTGCCTTTGAGGCCCCTCCCTAAACTGCAAACCCAAGGATTCCATAGAATGTTAAAAGTGGAATAATAGTGTGGAAATGGCCACAGTCAGAAGTAAGAGACACTGAACACAACAGTGCTTACATCCATGTATATCTACCTAGGGTTGCACTGTGACCCTGCCACTGAATCAAGAGACTATCTTCCATTTGATTTCTCTTCTTCCCACACTCACCGGCCACATATACATACCTACCTACACATACACACACACACACACACACACACACACACACACACACCTGGGGTCCATTCACACAATGGAATTATAGCACCATTATTCCATGTCAAGTGCCATGCTACTGTCCTATGGAATCCTGGAATCTACGGTTTAGGGAAGTGCATTTCTCACCCAGAGCATTTCCGTACATCATGAATGAGCCTCTGGTGCAGACTGAGCATGCATGCCTTGACAAAAAAAGAAGAAATGCTTCAGTACCAAAGAGTATGCCTGTGTACATATGTTCTAAACATTGTTGTAAGTCCCATGATCTATTAGCTACTCTAGCTAGGCGTCCTTGAAGCTGCAGTCTGACATCTGGAGGGCCAAACATTCCCCAAATCATATCAATCCTTTGTCTTTAACTTATCACCTGGCAACTCATTGCAGAAGAGAAGCACCAGCCTAAATCCTGTTGATAGCATGAATTACAGAAGACCCACTGAAAATGAATCACCATTATGTACACTTCTTTGAATCAATGAGTGTACTCTAGTTGGAATGGGGGAAAAGATTTTGGATCTCTAACTTAGGGCTGAGAATCATGAGGCATTCCAGATGTTGTTGGAATGCAACTCCTAAACATAGCCAGTATAGAGAATGACAAATGTTGTGTGTTCCAGTCCAACAACATCTGGAGGGCCACACAACTTCCACTCCTGCTCTAACTATTGATGAGAGTGGGACTCGAACAGCTATCATCAGGGCGCAGATTGCCTCAAGAAAACACCACTCCTGACAGAATCAGTCCAGAATTCCCTGCCCCCCCCATCACTTGCTACCAGAGACTTTAAAGTAGATGCCAGACAGTGAACCTGAAGACTTATGCATGCATGTTTACTACTGCGCTACGGTCCTTCTACCACCTTCATATTTACACATCTTAATCTGGCCCTGGCAATCATCTGGAATGATGATGTTGCTGAATTACTGAGGGTTCAGCAACTTCACTGACCTTTTCCCCACATGCAATGTGTGTGTGTGCGCGTGTGCGATAACGTCAAGTGACAAGAAGCCAGTGTGAGTGAGTGTGTGCTACAGACCTTGCTGCATCTTCTATAATTTATCAACAACCGGGGCAGCAGTTTCCATTTAGCAAACAGAATTTGTCACTTGGGCATAGAATGTTCATCCACATAATTATGCCCAGCCAGAGTTTAAAAGCAAGTAATTGCTCTTTGAAAGGGAACAATTAGTTTCAGGGAGCAAAGCAGTGGTGAGAGAAAGAGTGAAAGGTTACTACTTCTGCAAATGTTCTCTCTCAAGTCAGAAAATGTGCTTTGTTTTTTGGATGGCCAAAAATGTAGCACTATGCACCAGCACAAAATTACATGATGCACTATGTCACAGCAGCCATAGTGACATGTTTGGAAATAATGGCCTAAAGAAAGATGAGTATTTGAATAGCAGGCCAAACTGTTTCTCCACCCGTGCATTCAGAGACATACACTTTGATATATACAATGTATTTTGCTTTTTTGCCTTCTTCTCAACGTTTAACATAGCCAACTAGTTGAGTCTCCAGACAGTATCTTTCACAATTTTAGGCCAGCACCACCATTAGGTAGAGGAGGCACAGGCAAAGTGTAGGCTGCATGCAGCTCCCCCAGGTCCTTTTATTGCAGCATATTAAGATACTCAAAGCCCCCAATTTTTAAAAAAAAGTCACATGAAAAATTCCTACAAAATCACCCAAACATTTATAGAACCACACTAAAATCTGGTACTTCCTCCTTATTTTCCACCACAACGCTCCATATCTCCTCCTCCCCCCAAAAAAAAAAATCAGGGAAAAGGCCGAAAGTCAGCTGAAATCAAGTGTGAATGCAATAGTGTAGCCTGTTGAGGTTTTGCAAGAATGGAAAATGGTTTCTGTTTCAGCTCAGCTACCCACTCATGAGGCAGAGTAAGGCAGTGACATCTGGCAACAGATTATATGTCATGAAAGGTCAGGAAATGGTCTTTGTGTATAATTCATTATCACGGAAGCAGAGGTTGCCAGAGGAGTCTGGGAAGATGTGGTTGAGGGATATTCCTTCTCATGGGCCAAA
Organism: Ctenosaura bakeri; assembly: GCA_948474755.1. Taxonomy (NCBI): domain Eukaryota; kingdom Metazoa; phylum Chordata; class Lepidosauria; order Squamata; family Iguanidae; genus Ctenosaura; species Ctenosaura bakeri. The sequence continues at coordinate 20,371 of CAOLHI010002098.1, read as the reverse complement.
ATAACTTGGCTGGCATTGGGTACCATGCAGTTCAGCTTGGATGGACTGGAGCATTAGTTGCTTCTCTGGCTCAGGCAGTGAAAGGTCTTGGGCCAACCCTCTCATGGCACAGAGATCATTGCTCAGCTCTGTGTGTCTTTATACATTCTTTATACATTCTTTATACACTTCCAAGTCTGTTATGAATTGCCATTTTCATCCCTTCTCCAGACTGTAGTCTGTGCAGCTCCCAGAGTAAAAATCCAGGCTTTGTTTGTTGAGCAGAGTTAAGTATCTCTTAGGGTTCGATCTACTACCCACTGGTGTCCAAAAAGGGATATTTTATTTCATGTTCAGACTTGCGGAGCTCACAGAAGTTACTTTTTGGGACAGCCACACTGGCCGGGGATTCTGTGAGTTGCAAAAAAAAATCTCTGATCTCTCACCATGTAGGTTCTCCAAATGCAAACCAGCCCCTATACCTACCTCTTAGCCTTCTGGGGTCCCTTGCTTTATTGCTGTTTTGGTGAGCATCTCCAGCTTAAAGTCACTTGCCTGATAGTCACAGGCAGTAGAAGCTAGTGGCCACACTGCCAGTAATAAATGCTCCACAGTATAGCCCAGACTTTAAAGTAGTTCTCCAAAGTCCTGAAACCCATTTTGGGTATAGGATTCAGCACCTTGGATAACTCCTTTAAAGTCTGGATTTAAAGAGGGAGCAAGTTCATTGCTTCAACCACATTTGACTCACCTGTGCTTGCAGGTCCCATGCTGGGAGAAAGATAGGATATACATTAAATAAATAATGACAGATTCCAGAAATGAACCCTATGGGAACTTTGAATCAAATGGATCCTTTCAGTATAGCTCGCATTCCTCCATATATAAACCCTGGATATAAAAACAAGTGCCATTTGGGGCTCCCATCCATATCAGAGGGGTCACATATCGGTGGCATAACCAAGCAGACACTGGTGACTGAGCCTGGCATCTGCCATTTTTTTCCAGAATGCTCAGACATACAGTTGTTCTGGAGCATTTCAGAAGGAAATGAAGGCCAATGGCAGAGGACAACATCTATTTATTATTTACTGCAAAATGTCCTACAGCCATGTTAGACTATGACAGCCAGTTTGGTGTAGTGGTTTTACAGCTCTGGAGACAAGGGTTTGACCCCCCACTCAGCCATGGAAACCCACCTTGAGCAAGCCACACTTTCTCAGCCACAGAGGAGGGCAAAGATAAACCCCCCTCTAAATAAATCTTGCCAAGAAAACCCCTTAGAGTTTTAAGTTTGCCATCAGTCAAAAATGACTTGGAGGCATACAGCTACTACAACAATGTTAGACAATAGCACTGTCAGGAAAAGCATCTTTCCTACTACTGCCACTAATATAGGCAGTGCACCAGAGGTGTATCTAGGGTGGGGCAAGTAGGGCATGTGCCCTGGGCACAAAAAAGCAGTGCGGGAAGTGGCAAAGGAGGCAGCCCCAGAGGTAGGGGCACAACTTCCACACTTGCCCTAGGGGGTTGTTTAAGCTAGATATGCCTCTGCAGTGCAGGCACATCATATTTAGATAATGGTTCCAGAAAATGCATCTGAGTAGGGAAATAAAAAATAGCTGAGGAAGGAAACACAAAATGAATGTGACTTTCACAAAGGAAACAGAAGACAGACAAGGGTTTCAGGTGCAGAGATGAAAGAGAAAAGATGGCACACCTATGTTACCTGGTACCCTGGCTGGTGCACAGGGTGGCCAAGTGTCCCACTTTACAGAGGACAGAATTCTATTTGACAACATCCTATTTTGAAAAAGCTGTTTTGTCCAACTCAGGTTTCAAGATAAAGGATCCTAAGAAATCAGAACTGGAGCCTGAGAGCTTCCCAGCTACAGTTCGCACCTCAATGGTGAAATGCTCAGGCACAAAGATTAATTAGTCACAGTTGCCTTCACTATTTTGAGATTGTTATAGTTCTATTGAAATTAAACAAATCTGGGTCTTCTCTTTTTTTAGCTGTGATACATTTCCTCCTTTTTGACAATGCATACGGGGTTGCATTATTGGTAGAGAAAAGTACAGTGCATGACTATGCTTCCTCCCCTCCGCCCCTAGCTGTGAATAAAAAAACCCACATGAAGCTGGACCAACATCCTCTGTGTGAAGTCTCTTGTGATTGACCAAGCACTCATCCCATATGTCTTGGGCCATCTGATCCCATCTGTCATCAAAGACAGCACCTGAACAGCAAAGAAAGGAAGGACACCAAGTTCAATTCACTTCAGGCTGCCAGAGAGACAGGTTGTATTTCAGTGGATGCTCAGAAAACAGAAAACATATGTAATGAAGAGGGGATTGCTGGCAAGCTCTCTGTGATTGTCAGTCACAGGTTCTGCTTTTTATAGTTTCTAGTACATGTGATCTGGACAGATTGTCCTAAAAACAGTTTGGGAAAAATCCAGACACATATTCACCTCTGAGTGTTCAGTGGCTTAGTCCTTCAGCCGCATTCCTACCAGAACCAAAAGACTGAGGCTGTAACCCCATGCGCATTCCAAGATTTGCTCCGCCTTGGATCAGCATTAACCACCCATTCCAAGTCCTTCAGAAGCCCTATTGCCCTACACTTCAGTTTCCACTCGGCACAAAGCACCAAAGATCCATTGTGGCCCAAGAGGATCCTCAGTGCGCATGCGCCACCTTTTTCCAAGTTTAAGAGAACTTCAAAGTGTTGTGCCCAAAAGCCAGAGTTCGGCAACATTATTTTCTTGGACACCCAGCTCCCAGAATTCTCCCAGCTATTGCAGTCAGTCAACAGCCATGCTGACTAGAAGGTTCTAGGAGTTGGGAATCCAAGAAAATAACTTTGACAAACTCTACCAATGGTCCCCAAAAGCCAGGATCTGGTTGTATTTATGACTGCATTTCTATACACTCATTCCTTTCTGTATCCATTCTTCACAGTTTCAGTCATTTCTTAGCCAGCGGTTCTTCTCATACTTTTTTCCCTGACCCTAAACCTCAGTTGCCTCCTCTTACTTGTTTCTGATATTTAGACTGTGTATGCACAGCTCAGATCTGGTGTCTGTACTTTTTGCTGCAGCTGTGTTATAAACACCCATGTACAGTCTCAGCACTATATAAATAGTAAGTGAAAAATGAGTAACATCTTTAAGCAGGTTTTTAAAATTTCCCATAGAATATCCAATCTTTGAATCATAAAATTACTGTTTATACTGCCATTTTATACACACCTACCTGGGAGTAATTACAACTTGGAAAAGGGTTTTGTTTTTGTTTTTCTGAGGGAGGGAGAATTACAACACCCAAAATCTCCAAGTCAGCATGACCATGTATTGCACTGTGAACCATCTTCACAATTTAGATGTGTTATTGTGATTTGAACAATGGGCCAGGATTGATTCCCTGCTCAGTCATGCAAACCTACTGGGTGACCCTGGGCACATCACATACTCTCAGCCCACAGAAAACCCCTTGATAGGTTCACCTTAGGGTCACCATAATTTCAAAAATTACTTGAAGAACAACAACAAATGCAAACTTTAGGCCTGCGGTTGCAGCCAGCCCTATTTGGACTTAGAGTCAGCCCTCCATATTTGCGAGTTTGACTTTCACAGATTTGATTATTTGCAAGTTTCTCCAGTCCCTGCCCTCCAAACTTAGGCATTTCTTTTTTAAGGGAACTTTCCCTCTTGATGGCTCCAATCAGGCCATTAAGCCTTTTAAAAACCCATTTCTGGTCCTTCTCCTCTACCAACTACTGCCTGGTCAGCTAAGGATGACTCACAGCCCACAAACGTTCTTCCGATTCCTCCCACACCGAAGGAACGAGATGGGCAGGAGAGAGGAAGTCTAGGGCCACTTTGCCAAGCCTCCCCCTTCCCTCTCCTTTTCCTGACCAGGTTTGGACCCTAGATGCCTGCTCTTTCCACCCTGCCTTGATCCCCTTTCCACTGATGCACGCACACACACAGTTTGTTTTCCACTTTTGCAAGGGTCCTGTGCCCCTAACTCTAGCAAATGTGGAGGGCCAACTGTAATTTCAAAACCTCTCTGCAACAGATGCATTTGGTTTCCAGCCCATTACACAGATAGGATGGCAAAGGAGAAGACAGAAAAGAAAGGAGGAGAATGGATAGGTTTAACTACATTTGTCTCTGGAGTATGTGCCCCTCTACCAAATGACTCCTGAAGGAATGAGGCCCTTGACAATGCACTCTGCCTTCAGCCTCCTGTGATACGAATTTGCTCACAAAATGAAAAACTCATTCTTTGTGTAACACAACCCATATTAATCCTTGTAGGTTATTTTTTCAAATGAAGACAGCCATAAATCAGCACTTGTCATCTCAAAATTTGCTTGTGAGTCACAATACATCTGTTCTACACCCACAGCCACAGTTCGAGCTATTTGTTCTAAGAATATGATATGTAAAGTCTTGTCTTTTCTTTGAGCTGCTTCTGAGAGCTGTACTCAAAGAGGATCAGCAACCGACAAGAGAATCTGCAGGCTGTAACACTCAAGAGGGATGTCTGGCAGCTACTTCAGCTGGACCTGAAGGGCCTAAAACACTATTTTGGGAATGGGAATCATGTGCCCTCCCAGATGTTGTTGGACTGAAACTCCCAGCATTCCCCACTATTGGCCCCACCAACATCTGGAGAGCCTCATGATTTCCACACTTCCATTAAAGTTTAGGTTAACCTGTAGCTGCAAGAATTTGGGGTGGTTTTATTTATACGTAACATTTTTATCTTATCTTTCTGGTTCAAAATAAGACAGTCAAAGTAGCTCACAAGAACATCAATAAATTCACTGAGGCTAACAAGAAATCTGTTTTTTAAAACCCTACATATTAAGAACCATGGCACACTCTTTTTTTAAATCCCAGTCCCAGCAAGGGATTAGACCAAAAATCAACAACAAAATCAGTCATCCTGCAGCCAAATGGCTGCCAGAATAAAATAAAAGTCTTCCTTTTTAACAGATTTCTCAACAGAGAGGATATGAGCAACATGTAATCCCCAGACAGTCTAAATGCATCAACAAAGAGTCTTTATCTCATAGGAAAGGCAGGTGGGAACCCTCCAGATGTTGGACTGTAACTCTCATCAGCCCCAGCCAGCAAACCAATGAGGAAGAATGACTGGATTTGCAGAGAATAACATCTTGGGCCTTTCCGCACTATACTATTAATAGTCCTTTTATTCCACTTTCAGCATCCTATGGAATCCTGGGGTTTTCAGTTTAGCCAGAGGGCTCTTTGGCTTCAGTAAACTACAAACCCCAGAATTCCACAGGATGTTGAAAGTGGGCTAATAGCACTATAACAGTGTAGTGCAAAAAAGACCCCTAGAGTTCTGCAAGCTATCCACCCCTCCATGTTCAAGATGTACTTCCAAATTATAAAGAAGGCACATGTTCTACTTTACAGGGGGACACACTGTCATTTTGCCAGATCAGAGGTGACATGTACTAGTTCAGGCATGAACAAACAAGGGGGTAGCATTACCATTGTTTTGTGTCAATCCCAGAGGTATCTGGATGGCCACTCTACAAAACCACTGTTGAGGCCTTCAGCCTGATCCAGAACAGCTTCCCTCATAAATCTAGATATTTGTCAGGTCTAAAGCCAGCTGCAAGCTGAGGTAAGGTTGAGGTATACCCCACCCTATTTGGACCACGAGCCACAACAGCTTTAATAATCAGGAATCAAATTAGGTGACCTTCAACATGGCTAGGACAGGTTCTATTTTCATAGCAGCAGTCATATATTGTTTGCAGTGAAATTTTAGTAAAGGCCAGGAATGTTCATGTAGAAATAGAAGGCACACAAGCTTTGTCCCTTCCCAAACTTGAATAATCCTCAAGTTATGGGAGTGGGAATGCATTTCCACAGAGGCAGCCAGGAAGGTGTCTCTCCACTTTCAGCAGGATACAACCTGCTTACTAGCAGACATTCAGTGTTGATCAGAAAACAGATACCTTTTAGAGAAGAAAAAGAGATTCATATTTAATAGGTAGAATGGAGAGTGTTTTAACAGGCTTTTTTTTTCAACAGTAGCTTCTAGATTGCTTCTGGAAGGATTGAAGCTCCACAGAGGGAATAATTGACTGCAAAAACAACCAAAGGCCTGGGAGGGTTGCAAAGTGGGGAGGAGGGAGTGTCTGCTGTTTTCTAGCAGGCAAATGCTCCTGTCAGCTCTGCTGATTCCATCTTTGGGAAACACATTTGTTCCCATTGCAGGGAGATGCAAGAATCTAAAGGCAAGTTTAATGTACACTGCAGAGCAGTCAGCAGAAAACTCCACTAGTTAAACAGTGACATCTACAGCCATGTTTCAGAGAAAGGATTTCTCTGCAGTGCGGACACCAGCAGCCTCCCTGAGAATGAATGAAAGGCATTTCTGCATTCAGAACAAAACTGCCCTGCTTCCCGGTCACATCCAAGCAGTATCCAAGTTAACGTGAGCGCGAACTGTCAAGCTCATTAGAAGTCAGAGCTAGGGAACATTTAATTTTAACTGAGTACACTTTAAGAACAAAATAGTCACACGTCTCCAGAATAAAAAGCAAATGCATCTCCCTAAAAAGGTAAAATGCCCACTTGCATAAAAATTGCATGGAAAGTTAGAAAATAACTCTAAGTATGATAGATGTATTATGTGTTATAGAGTGTGTCTGCTGCTAAGTCTGTTATCCAAATTCTGTTGATGGGTAACTCTGAGGCTTCAGTTCTGTTTTCTTACAGATCCATATCATTAAACAGAACAGCATCTAGTAGACAACCCTTGAAAGAGAGGATAAATACAGGACTGCCCTCTGAAAGCCCTTTAGATGAGAACTGTCATCTGCTATGTAACACAGATGACGCCCCAGTTCAAGAACTCAACTTATCAGGTATTTATCTGAAGCATTTATCCTCACCTCTCCGCCTGCTGGGATCCCTGATGCAAAGTACAACACCACTTCTGTTCCATTTCTTTGTGCATGCTGTCTTGTACTTGTTATTTGCTTCCTTAGGTAGCAAATATTGTGAAGGGATAAAACAGTAACAGTAAACTATGAAGCACCTCTAATCTCTAATGGCACCATGAAGCATTTGATATTGAGGGGGGAACAACTCCAACTATCTTAATCAGAGCAACCTCTCTACCAGAGCTTGGAAATTTTACTATAATGTCCAGCATCCTCAACCAGCATGGCCATTGACCAAGCTGCCTGAGCGGTTCTGGGGGTTGCACAGCAAAAAACATTCTTGCGAAGCTCTGTTCTCTGCTGCCATCAGCTGTCATAGTTAATGATTAATTCTTAATACTCAGCAGGCAATGAACAAATCCACTGAAACATAGAATCATAGAAATGTTGAGTTGGAAGAGACCCCAGGGGCCATCCAGTCCAACCCCCTGCCATGCAGGAACACCCTCAAAGCACTCCCAACAGATGGCCATCAAGCCTCTGCTTAAAAACCTCCAAGGAAGGAGCCTCCACTACACTCCGAGGCAGCAGATTCCACTGCCGGACAGCCCTGACTGTCAGGAAGTTCTTCCTGAGGTTCAGGTGGAATCTCCTTTCCTTCAGTTTGAATCCATTGCTCCTTGTCCTGGTCTCTGGAGCAGCAGAAAACAAGCCCTCTGCTTCCTCTACATGGCATTTTGTCTTTGAGATTATTTGAGGCATTGAAGTTCCATGTGTGATAGCAAGTTAACATATTCCCCAAGTTGCTGGGGAACAAGCAGTGGGAAAGCTCTCCCCTTAAAGATCTTGGAGTGGGCTTCTCATACCAGAATTTCTCAGGCTCTCTGAGATGGGGGACAGGTAACTATTTTTCCACTGTGACCAGCACCACATTGATGCTCATTTGCATGCAATTGTTTTTTTCCTTTCCTGGAAATTCACCAGGAAGTAGCAGCCAATGGCTCAGGGGCTTACACCAGTACAGGGACCAACATATTGGGTAGCACTGCCTTAAGCCATCTATTCTGAGGTTCTCCATTGTGAGAACAGAATGCTGGATTAAACAGGTCTTTAATTTTAAGCTCTTCTCATGCTTTAATGACATAAAATAGTTATTTCTTTCCAAAGCATCAGGCTTCTCTCAGGTTTTGATTGGTTACCACTCAAGCTTTCTAATTGACTGCTAATCCAATTTTCTGGAAATCTTTTATAAACATCTTGGGCCTGCTGTGGTTCTGAGTATTCTGTCCTTGCTCACTCGCAAGTATATCAAGATTTCCTTGCTCTCTGAATTGCAGACTGCCACTCTCAAGAGCTTAGAGAATTTACTTCTCAGAGCTACAGCTCCCAGTATCCCTCAGGAATCTGGGAGTTGCAATCCCAAAAAAGGAGCTTCTCCAAGCTCTACCTCGGACTCTTATCTTTCAGATACTCTTCGAACATGCACTTCAACCACAATACCATCTTCCATGGTCTAGCTGCCTCCTCTTTTGTGTGTGTGTGTTTTTTTTAAGAAAAGGAAACAGCTGACAGAATTCTTGCTAATTATACTGCTTCCAGCAGACGGCAGAACTTTTCATCATACTGTTAATTAGATCACTAATTGCATTTAGGGAGGAAAAAGTTTAAATTTAATAACTCACAAGGTAAGGAAGCACATATTGCCAACAAGTGTAAATGACAGCTACAATTGCCATTGCTCAGTGGGAGAGTTTCTGCTTTGCATGGCAAAAGTCCCAAATTCAGTGGAGCAGCTTTCCCCAGACCTGGTGATGTGTTGAAATGCAGCTTCCGTATTCTCTAGCCATCATGGCCAATGTGTTATACCACTGAACTTTGGAATGTATTGGTTTGCGTGCATATGTGTACACATACCAATTTTTCCTGTTTCAAACCCATCCCTAATCTCTAGAAGTGGCAGCATGACTCTAGGACACATGTATGTCAATTCCACACAGAGAAACACACAGGACACCAGTGTGATGCTGTCCTTTCATTCCTGCAACCCACACAAATACAGTAAAGGCCTGTCTAGATTCTGCTCTTCAGAAGCCACAGCAGTTTAGGATATGGTTCTGGATAGCCAGTAGGCAGGGAAAAAAAGAGTTCTGTAATTCCTTTTCCATTTTTCCTTTAGATGTACTGCCCAGGTTTTTGTTATTGTTGACAACAGATTTTTAAAGTAATGTTATTTATACTTCTATAACTATATTATCTAAACGAAAACATTTTTTAAAAGTGTGCTCAGTGAGAACAGCTCAGACAACAATCTTTGGCATATACGTCAGAGCACTTCTATGCTTTCTGGGGCTGAGAGATGGTCAAGGATGGCAAGCAGCTGTCCATGGTCTGGGCCAAACAGGTATATAGAATCCAGTACTCAGTCAAGTACCAAGATCACGTGCCAATAAACAGGCAAGTAGCAGTTCAGCTCAGAGACACAAGGTCGGAAACAGTCCACAAGTACTTACTAGGTTTCAGTGTCCAACAGTAGCCAAATAGCAAGCAAACAAAAGGCAATCTGAGAGCCTTCCATTTGCAAATCAGCAGGAGATGTGAGGTGTCAAGAGCTCCACTAGCCTAAGAGGAAGCTTCTAATCCAGATGCAAGGTATGAGAGACTTCTACCAAAGTCCTCCTCAAAAGGAGATCTCTATACATGAGGAGTCCCTTATTCACAAGAAGCCCTCTGCTACAGCCCAGTACTTTTTCTAACCAAGAGCGGCCAGGCCTGCCTCCTTAAGCACTGACACTTCTGGAGGCTTGGGATTAGTCCTGCCTCTGAATCTGATACAGAACCCTACTCTTCTGGAGGAGCAGACCTTCAGCCATTTCTCCTGAGGGCCCAGGCTCTTCCCAGATCATAAGCTCAGCAGTTCTGGGGTGGGGGTCACTGATTTTTAGAGGTTCTGTGTTTGTTTCTGAAGAGAACTCTTTCAGTGGGGGTCATGGCAATTCTAATTATGCAAAAAAAAAATCCCATTCCTGAAATGTTGCACAGCATATGCTCCTCTTTTCTTCTCTTGTTTTCTAGTCTCACAGAAAACAAAGCGTTGGCAATGTGAGCCAGAGCTTTTATAAGTAGTTTAGCTCTGTAAACAGAACACTTTACCCCTGGGACAAAAACATACTTAGACTCTTTAGACTCTTTTATTCAGAAAAAACAAGGAAGCTGATGTTTATTACAAGAAATATAGTTCGAATCAAGAAAGGTGGAGATGAGAACCAGCATGGTGTAGCGGTTTGAGGGTTGCACTACAAGCTTGGAGATAAGGGTTCGATTCCACGCTTGACCATGGAAACCCACTGGATGATCTTGGTCGCCTCACACACTCTCAATCCCAGGAGCACCTTAGGGCTGCCGTGAGTCATAAATGATGTGAAGGAAAACAACAAACACAATTTGAAGATAACAGGCAGACATGCTTGCTTCCAGTGTCCCAGGAACAAAGGCCAGATGTCTTCCCGCCAAAAAAGAGGTCAAAGAGTGTGAGAAGGAGAAAGAGACACCGGTGAATCTAAGACAGCTGTCTAGAGCTGAAAGAAAATCAGCATAGGTCTGAGCAGACAAAAAGCAGTCTAGGAGTTTACCTACCTACTTCCCACCAAGATACTTTCAAGTCAAGTCTCGAGTCAAGTCTCAAGTCTGGGAGCCAACTTTATACCTCAAAGTGTATTTCTGGACAGAGTTGAATAAAGTCAGTTTTAACAATTTAAGTAGAGTTGGTCCTCTACTTTTGTGATTTTGCCATCTGCAGCCTCAGAAGTGAGGAATAGGATCCCTCCTACTTCCCATTTGAAAAGCTGGAGGCTTTTTCAGAAGTGGGGAATAGGATCCTTCTTATTCCCCATTACTGAAGCTTCAAGAGCTTTAGAAGGAAGGACCCTTCCTCCTGAAGCCCATTGCCTAACACATTTTCTGTTCCTCTCTGAGATATACGCCCTGAACTCTGGGCATGAGTCTTGCCTTCTGCTCTAAAGAAAAGTTTTAGAAAGCTCTGCTGACCACACCTCAACTCAACCTCAAACCAATTGCCTAATCCAGTTGCTGTTCCCTTTGAGAAATGTGTCCACATTTTGGGCTTGAGACAGATCATCATATGACCAGTAAATTGTAAGGTTTGTGGATGAATGTGTTATGTTACTGAACCACGGGCAGCAAGTCAGTCACTAAAAATATGCAAGTCTCAAGTAGAATTGAGTCAGTTGTAATTTTTGCCGAGTCAAGTCCGAGTCGAGTCACTGAACTGACTTAAGTCTGACTTGAGTACAAGTCTATCAATTCAAGTCCACATCACTGCTTGCCACTACTAATAAATTATTTCCAGGAACCTTGCACTTCACCTTAGCCAAGCCTTGATAGCCTAAATCTCCAAATGCTTTCTGTCCCTGGGGCTTCAGAATTGCCCTCTCTCTCTCGGACAACTCCTAGCACGTGCACACATACATACACAATGGGGGCAGGTCCTTTCTGGGTGGCCTAGAGTCTGCTTTGAACCCCCTTGATCCTCAGAGGAGGGGTCCCCAGCTGAAGCATATCATCCTGGCTCTTCTGCTCCCAGGTGAGGGGACATAGAAATAAAAATGGACTGCCTCTCTCATCTCCCATTTGTGAGCTTGCAAAAATGTCTAGATGGCCACTGTGGGTTTGAAATGAATGAAATGGCTTTGCTTTTATCCCGTAAGGCAATATGTATCTCATCTGCTAATATCAGGAACTACATAGACAGTATAAGTGGATCATGATGGTATCCCAAAAATGTGCGAATTGTCAAGTTTCTGTTGAACTTTTCCAGGGTAAAGCCAAATCACTCTTTGTTGACTATTTTGCCCTGTGTGTACTGAGGTGACTTCAAACTTTACAACAGCTTTTCCATTCATTGGGTCTTGGCAATCTAAAGCCCAGGAGCCAAATCCACTTCCCAGAGGACTACAAGGTGCCTTCCTGTCAGGACTGAGCTGGAGGCAGCTGCCCCTGCTAAGGTGGGGACTAGAAATTGTGCCAGACCCTAAGAATCAACAAAACACATGCTATTCAAGCAAAAACCAGCACCAAACAGGATGTCCTTCATATAGCCCTTCCTAGACAGGAATTCAATGCTAAAGGATTCAATGGCCAATCAGTTCAGTTGCACCTGTTTCTGATCCTAGGAATACTCCATAGCCCAAGAGGCTGTAGTTGTAGTAGATCATTTCCCACTGGTCCCAGATGCACAGATCTGAGGATTCCTGGGTCAAGCCCTGAGGGAGAATCCAAAATGGTTTCTCCTCACCATTCTACGGACAGAAGCTGGCTGCACGGGAAGTGGAATCGTACTTCAGCACGGGCAATGAAACAATGCCCTTCAACGCATAAGAGGCAGCAGCTTAGTTTAGCAGCATACACAGCTCTGTCCTTCAACAGGGAAAACAGGGAATTCAAAAGAAACAGCCAGCAGGCTGCCACCACTGCCAACCAGCTGTCATTCCATTTTGAGTGAAACTATGTGTTCCCAGCTGCCACCTTCACTACCACCACTTCCCTGGCTGAAATTTTACCTTCTGGTAAATGAATTAAGGTTAAAGATGCTGGAATGGAACACCAAAGCATGTAGCAAATTGTCTGAACTAGGCAAGCTGTAGGCAGATAGCCCAAACATATCCCCCATCTCTTCTAGTTCTATAGACTGATGTTTTTAGGCTTTCCTTCCTTCTTTCTCTGAGGTCACTTCTTCCTTTTCCCATTCCTCCATCTTCGTTGGACAGAAGAAGACTTGTGCACATGCAAGCCAACTATATGGACCTCAGTAGTAGAGTCAGAGAATCATAAAGTTGGAAGAGACCACAGGGGCCATCCAGTCCAACCCCCTGCCATGCAGGAACAGACATCAAAGCACTCCCAACAGATGGCCATCCAGCCTCTGCTGAAAAACTTCCAAAGAAGGAGACTCCATCACACTTAAGCCATTTCCACACTAGACAGTTATAGCACTATTATTCCACTTGCAACATCCTATGGAATCCTGGGGTTTGCTGCCCCTCCCGAAACTGCAAACCCCAGGATTCCATAGGATGTTGCAAGTGGAATAATAGCACTATAACAATCTAGTATGGAAATGGCCTTACTTTCCCTACAGTAAGTTCTCTTTTGCCTTACCCCTAGTCACCAGCAGGATTACTTCTATATTGGAGTACACAAGCTCAGCAACAAGATGTCGCATTCTACCAGTAAATATGAAAAATCCTAAGAAGGCCCATATATGGCCACCCCAGGATTGGTTTTCTGCTACACAAAGGTTTCCCTTTTTTTTCCCACCACCTCCAGCCTATTAAGTACCCATCCCTCCTGCCCTGTCTCTGTTCATAGTACTTCTAAAGTAATTTTGATATAATAAGAGAGTGTGTGGGATTCAGCTCTTTTCACAAGTTATTTTTTAAAAAACCTGCGGGTTCTTTAGCAGTAGCAGTGACAGTCATAACAGCAGCAAGCACGTAAGACTGCTGCTCCAACTTGCCAGTGGAGAGATAATACATTTATTAAAATGTGACAGGACAGTCAATCTCCCACTGTTATTCTAATCGCATTTATTAACTACAGAGTTCTGCAATGGGAATAGGAAATCCAATTTGGCAAATGCCCAGTAGGATGCCTTTTCAAGAAGATTTGGGGGGAAATAGGAAAATTATAGATTCTTTTCTCTGGTATAGAATCTGAGAGATGAAAGATAATAAACAACAAGATGGGATTCTACCAACAGAATGTTTTTGAACTGGCTTGAAGAGTGTAGGCCAGAGACCGTAATGTTGCCCACAAGAACAAATAAGCAGATAGCCAGAGTGCATAAAAGTTACTTTTTTTGGACTACCGCTCCCAGAATCTCCCAGCCAGCAGGGCCAGTGGAGATACTAAATAAGTCACTGCAAAAAATAATTTCTCCATGCTCTGCAGAGTACACAAAGCCTTTCCTTTTGATTCCATGGTTCACAATGGCCCTTTGAATTTTAGGAACTCATTTCAGTAGATTAAGGGAAAATGCCTGATGGTAGTTTAAATATCTTTAATGGTATTTCAAATAATAATTTCATAATTGGCTCATAGGTGACTCTTCAAAATAAAAGAAGATTCAACAATCTGTACAATGTGTGGCCAAGACGTTAGCTTGTTACTTTGCTGTATAAAGGTTGTGTATTTCTGGATATCTTACAATGCATGCAAATCACAGGAGAAGAAGCCATCACCTTCATTCCTTTTCTTTAAATTCCTGAAGGTTGGTTGCTGTGGTTGGTTGCTGTATAGAAACAAGATGCTGGCTTATAGTTGGTTGCGAGATTTCTTTACTACCTCTCCCCCAAAGAGTAGCATGCTGCCTTTCTTCTCCCCAACTTTATCCTCACGTCAACACTTCATGGTTGGTTAAGGAGAGATAGAAGTAGAGGCTGACTGGCCAGGCTCTTCCAGTGCATATCATGTGGAGTCTTGAATCCAGATTTCCCAAGTTCTAATCCAGCAATCTCACCAAGTATGCTGTCCTTGGAGTCATCCAGGAAGGCAGCTCTTGCTATTTTTATGGGAAACCAAGGTAATGTTGCATCAAGTTAAAGGCTCTTTAGAGCAGGGATGGCCCTACAGAGGTCCCATCAGATTCTGTCACAGTGGCCATTGCTTGGGGATTCTTGGAATTGTAGTCCAAACCATCAGGAAGGCTGATACAAGGTATAGAAATAGTAAAAATGCATTAATACATCAAAACCACCGTGGAACAATGGAACACAGGCTTGGATGTTACAAGCAACACATATGCAAGTTGGCATGCTAGTTGGTACATCTCTGGTATGGCCTGTAATACTGAATGCACTCCTTGCTGTCATTGTGAGCATCTCCACCAGAGGATAACATTGAGCCAGCATGCATTGACAGTCACACAAAGACTTTAAAGATGAGCAGGAAGGGACTGTCCATCCTTTCAGTGTACCTGAAACTAAATCAAGTGATACATCAAGCAAAGCAACAGAATAAAAGAGAGTTTGAATGAACAGTTAAGGTTGATTTTTTTCTGGTCAATCAGAGCCAGTGTTCTATGGTATGTGAAGAGAGCACCAGTGTTCCTGTAAAGGTACACAACAAAGTCCCAACTTTCAGAGGATGGGGATGGAACCATCAGTCACCTGCCAATGTCCACACCCCCTATAAAGGCCCCATTATTAATCTCTGGAGCCTTCCTCCCCAGGGGTGTAATTAGGTAATTTGTAGATTCTGGATTTGATGGTCTTCTAAAGATTTCATTCTTTAGATGGCAATGTATGGTAATTTACTTATTTCAACATATATCAAGACAGCGCTGATGTGCCAGGGGCCCTCCTGCTCACTCTGCTGAGTGATGCCCTGGACATCTGCCCCACAGTCTTACCCTGATGACAAAATAATCCTGTTCTCCTGTGGCCACCTTCTGTGATGGTGCCATTTGGTCATCCAAAGTCAAGCATGCCAACAAAAATAAAAGTGAGCAACCGAGAGTATCATCCTCCACTCGCCTCTGCTCTCCCTCTAAGTTATTATGGGGACTGGTCTAGACACGGAGGGCAAACAAATAGACAGAGATACCAGCAATAAGGATGAGGTAAGACTACTAGAGAAAAGGAACTGAATGAGAACCAAGCTTGGCCACAGGTCATCCAAACACTGGAGCTCTGTGTCCTGATAGTACTAGGACTATAACAAAATTTTGCAGTATACCCTCAACCCTGCCCCACCCCAGGAGCTGGAGTTCACAATTCAAACCAACCACATCTCCTTCAAGATGTTCAAAGATGTCAGGAGCCCATGCAAGACCTTTCACTGGCCTCTCCCCTAGGCTTCTCTTCTAACATAGGCCCTTTCCACACCGGGGTATTAAAACGGTGCACAGCGACCTCCGACGGAGGTTGTCTGCACTGTGGAGTGGATTGGGGCGGACTACTTTTCGTAGTTCCGCACCTCAATCCACTCCGAAGCAACCAAAACTGGTGGTGCAGCGTGTTTTTTAAAAACCTCTTTTCAGAGGTTTTTAAAAAGCACGGAGCACGCAGCCCCGTGCAGCTCCATCGCCATGCTCCAGTGCAGATTTGCAGACGTGCCTGCAGATCTGCCAGGGGAGGGCTTCCAGCTGGCAAGCTTCTCCGGTTGGTGGAGAGCCTCCGCCAGCCGGAACCCGCCATTTTGGACACCGTAGCCACCATTTTGTACGCTGGAGGACTGCAGAGCAGCGAGCTTGCACTGCTCCGCATGGCAACGGACTTACCCAGCTGCCGGTAAGCTCCGTTTTAGTGTGTTTTCCCCCGTTTCCCCCTCCACATGCGGAAAGGGCCACAAATTCAACTTCACATCAACCACTGAGCATCCCTACTTTTCATGGGGATGCTTGGGAGAGGTGCAGCTGTCCATTATGTTTTAGGAGGGGTTAGGATTTTCTGTACTCTCTGCAAACCTTGGGGTTCCTCTCCTACCCCTCCCTGTATGCTGATAAACTTTTTTTTTTCCTCAGTGGTTGTATTTTGGATCCAATTCTGTTGGCAGATGCTGAGCTAAGTTTGCTGTTATAGCAGGTGCGAGCAACCTTCAGCCCTGTGGGCATGACTGGACTGAAACTCCCATAATCCGCTCACTATTGACAGTCTTGGCTAATATGAGCTGCAATCTCACATCATCTGGAGAGGCCACCTGTTTAGAGGAAGTTGTTTTTTAGGTACTAGTTTTCCTCTTCGGCCTTTTAGGATCTGCAATTAATTCAGTTCCTCTAAGCTATACAAGTGACAGAATCTAGTATTTCTTGAAGTTCTCGGCCCTATACTTGAATTTGTGAAATATTTATTCTATCCTCCCTGCCAGAGCAGAGGTGACAGAAAGGAAAAAGGGAACCATGATGTATGATGGGAGTGAAATGAACCCATATCATAGAGACGGAAATACCAGAACAAGAAGAATAAATTCCAAGGGTGTAAGGGCAATGGGGCTCATTCAAACTGTTTAACGTTTGTTCTACTCCCATCTTTCTTGTTGCCAGCCATCACCCAGTGATCTGCTCCTAATGGTTCTTTATTACCAAGAGTACAAAGCTGTTCCATGCTATAAAGACGAGTTAAAGATAGAGTTTGGCTTGAAAGAACATGGCTGTCAAATAAAACCAAGGGCAGAAGAGATGAGAAACCAAGCTGCAGTTCCGATGTAAAGCTGCCAACTGAAGGCTGATTGCTTCACTACACAATCAAGGCAAATTTTCTGCCCCAAGGACAATATTTTACATAGTTTATTTCTTTCAGAAACTTGAAGCAATATTTCTTTCACAGCAGTTTTGATCTGAATTTTAAAACCTACTCTAATGAAACAAAAGAAAAGATACTTTGTAAGCACTGTACTTCCCAGAAGACCTTGGAATAGTTACTTTTTGAACTACAGCTCCCACGATCCCCAGCCAGCTCTTTTTCCAAAGGAAGACCAGCCTTATCTATTAGTTTCCTGGCTCAGTTCAAAAGTTCTGGTTTTAAACCATAGATGTCTAGGACCTTTTGTCTATTTTATTTTATGTCTAGGACCTTTTTTTTAAAGACCATGTTCTCTTGAGTCTGTCAGCCTGACATCAGAGACTGGAATCATGTGTCCGTTGGCACATCAGAGAAGTGCCACCAGACATCTACCAGGGCTTTTTGAATGCTAGCACCATCTTTGTAGCCTTCACAGTTAGCCCTTCACATCTGCTGGTTTGATTTTCATGACTTTGAGTGTTTGCAAGTTTCTCCAACCCCTGCCCCTCCACCTCAGGGGGCTTCTTATACAGGCCATTCAAGATATGTGGCTTATCCAAGATACATGGCCTCACACTCGTATTGTTTGGTCTGCATTGGTTCAAAGGAGGATATGGGGAGGGGGCGCTGACCCCCGACGCATAGAACACGCCCACAGATGGGCGAACAGGGAGATTTGTTGTGCCTTGAAACAGGGTTTGGGTTATTACATTTCTCACACTGACATTGTTTTTAATGAACCAGAGCTGTATTGACTTGATGGCATACACTTGTCACCAGAGGGCAACGAGATTTTCTTACAGGATTTGCAAAAGGAGCTGGACTTGATTCTGAGGGGGTGGGGGGATAAGGACTAAGCAGACGCTTGCCCTTATCCATGGCCGGCATGGGGGGGTCTTAAGGTTCGGCATGTACCTATGGCACCCCTTTTGGGGTGTAGGATAAATTCTATCCTTGAGGAGGGCCCTGGGATCACCCCACTTGCTGTACAGTGGGGGGTGGGCCTTGGGGCTCACCTTTCAGACAAGGGCTGGCCAAAAGTCATCATGCAACTTCAGCGGTTGGCTTTGGGGCCCGGTATCTCGCTCAACGGGCTAGGGGAGATGGTCGGGAGCTGCCTTTTGGTCCTTGTCCGAAGATGCTGTTCATGTAAGTTTAAGTTCAAGTTTAAGTTCATGTTTAGGTTCACCCCTTTATGTTAATTAGGCATATTAATAAATTGCCCTAGTTCAACCCAAGCTCTGTCTGCGATCTCGTTATTTCGTGGGTTAGGCGGCAAACTTTCTTCTCAACGGCCTCAGTCAGACTGCACAGCCCTTTAAAAACTTCTCTTCCACCACCAGCTGCTGCCTAACCAGCTAAGGACAGCTTGCAATCCAATTTCTCAGCACTACAAACCTTCTCCCAATGCCCCCCACACATCGAAAGAAGGAGATGGGTGAGAGAAAAGAAGTATAGACCCCCAGTGCCAACCCCCTCTTTCCTCTTCTTTCCTTGACCTGCTTTGGATCCTGAGTGCCTGCTCTCTCCACCATGCCCCAGCCCCCTTCCCATAGACATAAACACACTCATATTTTGATATTTGCCATTTTTTCACTTTCGCAAGGGTCCTGCATCCCTAACCCTAGTGAATGTGGAGGGTCAACTGTATTTATTTAGGTGTTTATTTTAAACAATGATATCCTCCCCTTCAGGGCAGTGTCCACCCAAAGCTCTTTCCAGAAATAAAGGAGAACAATCACAATAAAAAAAGAAAAGGTATGGCAATAAAAACACAATGCCATTTGCCAGGTTAGGAAATAATAACAATCGAACAATCACAGAGGTGTAGAACTTGGCCAATTCAGAGAATTTTGTTCATTTTGCATTTGATAAGAACTTTCCAACATGGGCACATTCAATAACATGAAATTTAGAAATCTGCATGTGAGAGAAAGTTAAAGTGGCAGCATCACCCATCCTTTTCCTTGTGTTCACTTCATCGCCAAATGGGCAATTGTGTGTTCGTTAAACCAGAGCTTGGAAAGTGCTTTTAAAATTAATTAGTTACAGTTATCTCTCAAAGCAGCAGTAGTTAGTTACTGATATAATTGTGATTTCAAAGTCACACAATGCTTGCCTATTTTGCCAAAATAACTAGAATAGTGACTTTTAATAAAAATATAGTGAATGCTACAAACTTATGTGTAATGGTGCAAAGCACTCTTTCTACCCACTCCATCATCACCCCAGTGCCTCCAGCAGAGCACAAACCAGCAAATGAGCCAGCACTAGATTGCTCCTCCTGCATTTAATGAGATCACACCCCAGCAACTAGAAAAGTAACTAAAAGTTACAATTATACAAAAGTTACAATTATACATTGCTAGTGACTCTTACTTAAGAAGGGATAACTTAAGATGTTCCTTCCTAAGTTACATTCATAAGGTAATGCAGTATATCCCCATTATTTGGAGGGAAGTAATTGTAAGTAACTAGTTATTTCCTTCCAAGTTATTTCTTTCCAGATAAATAGTTATTTACTTCCTAACTCTATTACTATTTTTGGACTATAACCCTTTGAATCCTTCATGTTTCTTGGTGCATTCTGGGAGTTGCAGTAACTTTTGCAGGCTCTGTACATGTCTATTCCGGTCCTGAATCAGGACTGAATTCAAATGTCACTTAAAGATTGGAAATACCTTTGAAGCACAGACTAGATGGTGGTAGCCCTTCACCAGCAGAATAAACAGCAACTTGCATGGGAGCAGCAACTGGCCAATATGAGGACTGACAGCAGCTCTGTCATCTCCTATAAAAAGGACAGGATGAAGATACTGGACACCAGTACTTCCAGTAGAATCTGCAACCCCATTCCTCCTGTAAAACTTGTTCTAGTAAATGTGAGAAAACCTGTGGAACAAGTTTTTGGCCCCATGGGGAAATTATGCAGCAGGATGTCAATAAAATCCCAATCCTACAGGTGTTGGATTCCTAAGTGCACTGTTCTATCTTATCCTAGAAGACAGCCAGAAGACAGCAAGCAAAAGAGGGCAGCAACAACAGTGAGCAACTACAGGAGAGAGGAGCAGGCAAAGTAACTTGGAGTGAGCCAGTACAGCACTGGTTAATTTTGAAGTTGCTCATCCTGACACAACCACACGCATACTCCCAAGGA